>JNEK01001222.1:0-63094 GCA_000697295.1 Mucor indicus B7402 | reverse complement strand
AAAAAAAAAAAAAAAAAAAAAAAAAAAGTTCATATAAATTAAGTTTCTTTTGCTTATCCTTTTTCTTCTTCTTTTAGAAACCATATACACCATGCCTAATCCACCTGCTCGTGAACACTCTGTCGAAACTATTCGTAGAAATAGTGAAGTAATGGGTAACCTTCGTAAACTCATGGTTGTTAACCGTGGTGTAAGTAAGATGATTCATTTCGCGCTTCATGGACAACTGACAATCAAAACATAGGAAATTGCTATTCGTGTATTCCGTACTGCTCACGAACTTTCAATGAGAACTGTAGCCATTTTTTCTCATGAAGATAGATTATCCATGCATCGTTATAAGGTAAAGTACGCATTGCGTAACGCGTTGTCAATGGGCTTATACTTTTTTCGTTTTGTTTTTGCGTTAGGCTGATGAATCCTATCAAATTGGTAAAACTGGTCAATATACACCTGTAGCTGCTTATTTGGCTCAAGATGAAATTGTTCGCATTGCTAAAGAACGCGGTGTCTCAATGATCCATCCTGGCTACGGTTTCTTATCCGAAAACTCTGAATTTGCTCGTAAGGTTGAGGCTGCTGGTATCACTTTCATTGGCCCTTCTCCTGATGTTATTGAGAGCTTAGGTGATAAAACAAAGGCTAGAACAATTGGTAAGCTTATTATTTTCTTGTACGCGGGATTTTCTGTAATTATTGATTATATCATGATATTTTTTTCTTGTTTGTGTGACAGCCATCAACTGTAATGTGCCTGTAGTGCCTGGTACTCCTGGACCTGTTAGTGAATACAGTGAATGTAAGGCTTTCATCAAAGAGCACGGATTCCCTATCATCATTAAAGCCGCTATGGGCGGTGGTGGCCGTGGTATGCGTGTGGTTCGTGATGAAGCTACATTAGAAGATTCTTTCCACCGTGCCAAATCAGAAGCCCTTGCTGCCTTTGGTGATGGTACCGTCTTTATCGAACGTTTCCTCGACAAGCCCCGCCACATTGAAGTTCAAATTTTAGCTGATCGTGCTGGAAATGTTGTGCATTTGTTTGAACGTGATTGCTCAGTCCAACGTCGTCACCAAAAAGTCGTTGAAATTGCTCCCGCCAAGAACTTGGATAACAAAGTACGTGAAGCTATCCTCAACGATGCTGTCAGAATTGCCAAATCTGTAAAGTACAAGAACGCTGGTACTGCTGAATTCTTGGTTGATAACCAAAACCGTCATTACTTTATTGAAATCAATCCTCGTATCCAAGTGGAGCATACGATTACTGAAGAAATCACGGGCATTGATATCGTCGCTGCTCAAATCCAAATTGCTGCTGGAGCACTTTTGCCTCAACTTGGCTTGACTCAACAACGTATTCGTCAACGTGGTTTCGCAATCCAGTGTCGTGTAACCACTGAAGATCCCGAGTTGAATTTCCAACCTGACACAGGTAAGATTGAAGTGTATCGTTCCTCTGGTGGTAACGGTGTTCGTTTGGACGGTGGCGCCGGTTACGCAGGTGCCATCATCACGCCCCACTACGATTCCCTTTTGGTCAAATGTACTTGTTCCGGCTCCACATACGAAGTTGCCCGTCGTAAGATTGTTCGTGCTCTTGTCGAGTTCAGAATCCGTGGTGTCAAAACCAATATCCCCTTCTTGCAACGTCTTTTGACACACGATACGTTTATTAACGGTAATTGCTGGACCACCTTCATTGACGATACACCCGATCTTTTCCGCCTCGTTCAATTCCAAAACCGTGCTCAGCGTATGTTGGGATACTTGGGTGATGTCGTTGTCAATGGATCACAAATCAAAGGTCAAGTGGGCGATCCCTCATTCAAGACTGAAATCGATATTCCTATCTTGCGTGAAAATGGAAGCAACAAAGACATCGATACTTCCGCTCCCCCTACCGAAGGATGGCGTAAGATTCTGGTCGAACAAGGTCCTGCTGCCTTTGCTAAGGCTGTCCGTGCGTATCCTGGTGTATTGATCACTGACACAACCTGGAGAGATGCCCATCAAAGTTTATTAGCCACTCGTGTGAGAACCGTCGATCTTTTACGTATTGCACCTGCTACTTCCCATGCTCTTGCCAATGCTTTCTCACTTGAATGCTGGGGTGGAGCCACTTTTGATGTTGCCATGCGTTTCCTTCACGAAGATCCTTGGGATCGTCTTGCTGCTCTCAGAAAGCTCGTACCTAATGTTCCTTTCCAAATGCTACTTAGAGGTGCTAATGCTGTTGGTTACACTTCCTATCCAGATAATGTTGTCTACGAGTTCTGTGATAAAGCCGTAAAGTGCGGTATGGATGTATTCCGTATCTTTGATTCCCTCAACTACGTCGACAACATGAAGCTTGGTATTGATGCTGTAAAGAAAGCTGGTGGTGTTATTGAGGCAGCTATTTGTTACACCGGCGATGTATCTAATCCCGAACGCAAAAAGTATAACTTGGAATACTATCTTAACTTAGCACAACAATTGGTCGATGAGGGTATTCATATTCTGGGCATTAAGGACATGGCTGGTCTCTTGAAACCCGAGGCTGCCCGTGTCTTGGTGTCGTCTATTCGTGCCAAGTTCCCCGACCTCCCTATTCATGTTCATACTCACGATACTGCTGGTACAGGTGTTGCTTCTATGATGGCTGCTGCTGCTGCTGGTGCAGACATTGTTGATGCTGCTATTGACTCCATGTCCGGTATGACCTCTCAACCCGCTATGGGTGCTTTGGTTGCTGCACTTGAACAAACCAACTTGGGAACGGGTATTCGTATGGCTGATGTTCATGCTATCAACTCCTACTGGGAACAGGCACGTCTCTTATATTCTTGTTTCGAAGCGAATGTTCGTTCTGCGGACTCTGGTGTGTATGATCACGAAATGCCTGGTGGCCAATACACTAACTTGATGTTCCAAGCTACTCAATTGGGCTTGGGTACTCAATGGACTCAAATCAAAAAGGCTTATGCAGAAGCCAATCAACTTTGTGGTGATATTGTCAAGGTAACTCCCTCCTCTAAAGTCGTGGGTGATTTTGCTCAATTCATGGTATCGAATAACTTGACTGCTAAGGACGTCGAAGAGCGTGCTAGTACATTATCCTTCCCTACTTCTGTTGTTGAATTCTTCCAAGGTTATCTCGGTCAACCCGATGGAGGTTTCCCTGAACCTTTGAGATCAAATATTGTTCGCGATCTTCCCCGTATTGATGGCCGTCCTGGTGCCACTCTTCCTCCTCTCGACATGGCCAAGTTGAAAGAAGAATTAATTGAAAAGTATGGCTCTGGTATTCGTGACTATGATGTTATTTCTGCCGCACTGTATCCAAAGGTCTTTGCTGAGTACCGTGACAACGTAAACCAATATGGCGATCTTTCCGTCTTGCCTACACGTTATTTCTTGTCCAAGCCCGAAATCGGTGAAGAATTCCATGTTGAAATTGAGGAAGGCAAGACTTTAATTATCAAGTTATTGGCTGTTGGTCCTCTTAACGGTGATGGTAAGCGTGACGTTTACTTTGAATTGAACGGTGAAGCTCGTGTTGTTGGCATTGTTGACAGAAACTCAGCTGTTGAAATTGTCTCACGTGAAAAGGCCAATTTGTCTAACCCAGGAGATATTCCTGCGCCAATGTCTGGTGTTGTCGTTGAAGTCCGGGCTAAAGAAGGTTCACATGTTAAAGCCGGTGACCCAGTTGCTGTTTTATCTGCTATGAAGATGGAAACCGTTGTCACATCACCTGTAGCTGGTAAAGTGGAAAGAGTTGCTATTCAAGAAGGTGACTCATTAACTTCTGGTGATTTGGTCGCCAAGATTGTCAAAGAAGACGCTTAAGAAACGCCTATTCCGTTTGTACCCCCCCTGTAGAGCGATATAAATAGTGTTATTATAATGTGAACTTATCATTTGGAATAAATAAATAAAAAAATGCATGTACTTTTTTAATATATCCCCCCAGTTACACTTGTACCAGTTGCTACATGCTCATCTTAATACAATTGGTATTATACAGGCTTTTTTGGCGAAAACATGGGTAAAGTTTTCTGCTTATACCATATAAAACCACGAGGCAAGATCTAATCAGTTGCATCTGTCCTTCTTGCCAAATAACTAAGAAATCTCTAAATTCAATTATGATGACAACTCTTTTTAATAATGCAATTCTCTTGTTAGATAGTTCTATGTATAATAGAAGCAGAAAAGTAGCCATTTAATCAAGTGCTTTACTATTTGTAAATTCTCAGGAGCTCAAAAGGGCCTTGGATATTTATTATTTATATAATATATTGGGCTTTATTTACATGTTATTTTATATATAAATTGGAGCTATTATAATCCAAATAAAGATAGAGGTGCTGTACTCAAGTTCTTCGCTTGGTAAATTTAACTGAGCCCTGAGACATATTAACCTGCTCATTGTTTGAGTGTATCATCTTGATCTCGGACATTGCTGTCAGATCATAATTGCGAATAAAATAGGACATAATACTTTTGATTTGATAAACAGCAAACCACCTTCCAGGACATGTGTGTCTACGTAAAAGTTAGTCAGCTATGCATTTGCAGGCGTAGTGCCTTTTCCGAAACAAACCTACCTCCCAAGTCCAAAAATAATATTTTGCCGACCAGATTTGGTAACAGCCGTCTCTCTTGTAAGGAATCGAAATCCATCAAACGTTTCAAGATTATGTAAAGGAGCTTGGTTATCGTCATCAAAGTTAACATGCCATAAATTGATCAAGACTTCAGCACCTGGCCTAATAACTGCGCCTGATTTAAGCTGGACGTTGTGATTTGTGATGTTTGTATGAGCAAGGCCAACACCGCCTTTGCGAATTCGAAGCGCTTCTTGAATGAAACTGTCTAACTTAACCATTCGTCGACATATAGCAGTAGTTGGTATTGGTTCGTCATTATCTCCACGCTCAAATGCAGGCAGTAAAGACTCTTGTTCCTCACGCAATTCCTCTAAATATTCTGGATATTTTACAAGACAATACATGACATAAGTCAATGCTTCCGATGTGGTATGTGCAGCAACAAAAGTAAATACAATAATGATCGTGACCAACATGTGAATTGCTTCATCGTTGATTTCATCGAAAAATGTATTCATGGCATAATTGATTAGACCGCAAGTATTTCGGTCAGTGGTCCATCTGGCTTTTAGTTGATCTAGATTTTCTAACAAGACTTCCTTTGTTATGTTTCTGTACTTTTCAATGGTACCTGAACTCTTGTATAAATACCTAAAAAAAAAAAAGGCGCACAGTGTAAATTTAGTAATAAGGCTACAACGATAAACTATGTTAAAGGATTACTTCATGTATAGCCTATTAAGTAAAGGACAAACAACGCGTAATGGACTTGGCTTGAACTCTTTTCCCACATCGCTTACAAAGTTTTCAAACACATCAAACAATCTTTCTTCACGGCAAAGGTCGCTTCCTACCATCACGGAGCCTGTGGTTCTAGAAATAAATCTGTTGAGGAAAGAGCTAAGATCATCAACGACAAATTCATCTGCATATATATAATATGGGTCATGTTCGTTGTTTTTCTATCTATGCTTTATAATATACCTTTCAAAATCAAATGTGCATCAAACAGGAACTAAAAAGATTCAATTTGTTATGTTTATTGTGTTTTAAATAAGTATTGGCGCACTGTTCTTACCTCTTTATAAGCACTGGTGCCATATTCATTGAGATGAGGCATTAAGTGTTTCATGATTACATTAATTCCAAGTTCTCTGATGTGGGCGTTTGCCTCCGAACCGTGGATCAACGCAAGACTAAAATACTAGAGTAAAAGAATTAGGTTTTTGGAATTGTTTAATTTTTGTTGGGAAATGCCACCTTGTTTTGACTTTGCATAAAGCTAAGGTCCGGATGATTAAACACTTCTGTTGCGTCTGCAGCACCAACTACTGTCACCATACCGCCGTGAAAGTGAAAGCGGAACTGTGGCCCAAGTTTTTCGGTTAGACTTTTGATAAGAGCGTATGGGTTTTTATAGTAATCCATAGTTGATCCAATAAATGGGTACTTGTAAGGAGCCAGCTTCAGTTTAGCTTTTTGCTGTTTAATAAGCGTTAAAACAAATATTGCTAGGGTTTAATATTGAGTTTGCCTTCGACTCGATTAACCTGAGTGATATTCTGTTAATGAAAACTAGTATAGCCAACGAGCTTATAAGAGCTTTAGGACTGAAACTGTATTCCGAGGCCAACCTTGAAATAATCTGCTGTATCATCTTTGGTTTAAAAATAAAAGTAGAGAGGAGTAAAATTGTGGGATGGTGCCTGCCATGGGTCCTTTTTATAATAACCGAATACACAAATACAGGTTTCGTGAAAGTATATGCCCTTTAAATCCCCTGGTATATGCTTCCCAGAAATAGAAATCTATGAAAGTTATCTATGCAATGCATATCATAATACCTGGATATTTATATCAGGAAACAAAGAGGATTTGTAAGTATCTTAGTCACTATGCAGAAACTTTGGAGGAAAGAAAGCTTTTTTTTTTTACTGTTTATATAAAAAGCGGCAATATAACCATTCAATATCTCGTCAATATGCAATCGCTGAATGGATACATGTAACATAACATTTTTGAAGTTGACCAGTCTCATTTTAAATATTTGCCTTTCGTTCATTTGTGATAGCAGCTTAAAAGAACAAAAAATGCTTGAATACTTCTTTGCTCAACTTCCAGCAACATTTTTGATGTATGCAGATAATCTTTATTACTAAACTTCCAGCGCCACAAGTTTGTATTACAGAGAAATGTAAACACGACATTATATGAGTCCCTGATCAGCGTAGAAGAAGCTTATTGAGGCTTAACTATGATATCAATGATGGAACAATACCTTAATTTTCTACATAGGTTTTCGGTAAAATCAAAAGGATTAATCTGGCAATTCTACTTTAGATAGCTGTAGTAAACAGTGATTCGGTACGTGGAATTGATGTCGATTTCCTGTAATCGATCGATGAAGTACACCAGAAGGATTTTATAGTTACTAAATCAGTAATGTTAAATTGATGGAATACGAACTAATGTCACGTATTATTACATAAATCTCGTTAATATAAAAGGTAATTATGTATCTTATTTCACGATCATGAATATTTCAGCTAAATTTACAAATAATTGCTTGGCTGCTTGATTTTGTGAAAATAAACAAGATCTTTCCCGATGCTGTCGTACATATAAGATAGGGGAGTTATTTATATACAGAGATAAAACGAATTGTTGCTTGTTCCATATTAAAAAAAAAAAATATCAAAAGATGTAGCCAGAAGGTTTAAAAGCCTATCATAAAAAGAAGAAAGAATGTCTCGACATATCGAGTACTGTCTACATTTACACAGTTGGGACTCTTTCCAAGTATATAGATAGCTTCTTCTCAATTCTATAATTAAGATAGGGCCGAAAGAGACAGTGACTGATAGATCGCTTAAAAAATAGAAATATCGTTCTGTTAAATGAAAGCCCTTATACTCTGATATGCAAATTTATAAGGTAGAATATTCTATTTTATTCCATACCATCAAAATATGAACCTTTTATCAATTAATACTACTCTCCGTTACCCACTTAAAAAGCACTATTACAATGTCTTTTGTATGGATCACAAGGCAGAAGACCAATAATAACAGTAGTTTTCTTCTTAGCAATAATTGCTCATATACTAGATAATTGAAAATCAAACTTAGTAATGTTTATAATAACAACATTTAACATGAGCAAGTAAATACACTGTAATATAAGTCAAAAAATACAACTCGATATATCTTAATGCAACTGATTTTTTTTTAAAAAAAAAACATAAAGAATGTCATGATATTTTAAGTGTAGTTTTTTAATCAGTTACTGCCTAATAAAGAGCTTTCCATGGTTATTGCATATCGCACGGTGTAGTTGCAGCAAAAAGGAAATTTTCCCTGAATCAATTTGACGAATAGTATATCTAATACGGAAGGATAATGCAGGTTGCATTCAGTCTTTTACTAATAATGCATAATAGTATACAGCGCATATTTCATGCATAACGTTAATCATACAAATATTGATTTACATAGATTTTTTATAGTATCTACACATATGGAACGAAAAGTACAAAATAGCTTTATTCTTTTGTGTATGCCTCAATACCGTTTTCCATATGTTTTAAATGCTTGAAGTAAAAGCACAACTGTTTCAATAGGAAAATTGATAGCTAGTTCTTTTAGTATAGTTTGAAATTTCTCAATGTACATGCCACCAAAACTACAGTTTATTATAAGGTTATTCCAAGCAAAAGAAAAAAAAAAAAAAAACACGATCAAGGCCACATGAAGTTAACGCGTGTCAAATGTTTTCCTTAAAGCATTGTTCGAATCTTTAAGTAGTTACACAAGCAATGTAAACATTCAAAACATTTACCCCATTACAATGAATCTATAAGTTCAATTATGTGTGCTAAACTAGATACCATAAGAGACCTATCAACAGAGCAATTTTTTTTTCTAATTAAACCAATACTAATAATCAATTGGCAGCTGATATCAAGATAGAAAGCCAACAAAACTAAAAAGAAGAAGATATATTGGAGACATTACGTGTAAGAAACAAAAGGAAAGACCACCTATGAACGCGTCTTCTTTATTTTATAATCACTCGTCCGAAAAATATCAAATACCTTAAATGTTTATTAAAAGACTGCTTTACTATGCCAACAGTTATTTCTGAAAATACAGCTAGAAAACGGTAATATATTGAATTATTACAAGAAATGGTTATCTATAGAGTATATTCAGTTTTGACTCTCCATAAGACGACAACGTATAACCAATAATTGATCGAGACATCAACTGTGTTGAGACGGTTTTAAATAAGTTTTCAATTATAAAGATACAAGTATATTTTAAACAAATTATACCCATGATAAAATAGCGGCCTTTTCTGAGACTAAACCGCGTAAGAATGAGAACATTACTTTTTGAAAAGCTTTCTTAGTGCCAGTTTCTCAGTATTGCATATATTTCATCAGTATGTCATAATTGCTTATGCTGTGCTAAAGTACAAGTAAATGGCCTTTGGTTGTCTGTTAAAACTTACGCAATTATAGTTTTATGAACGCGAGAAACTTTATAGGTTACACATAGATTCTATTGGTACTTATCACTGGTACCGCTTTTTTTACAGAAAAAAAAAAAAAAACTTACAAATCCTAAAGATCTTCTTTACACTAGATATTTATAGACGAGATTCCAGGCACCAGTCTCGAAACTAGCTCAAAGTACTCTAACTTTCATTGTTGCATCATTGTGTTGCTTAATGCATGATGCAAGCCATATGACTTTAATTTCGACTAGCCTAGAATTGAAACAGAACAATTTTTATAGTATGTTCTAACAATACACAAACCTTTGTAAATCGTGTAACTTGATCTTTGTGATACACGAATCAATAACATTTAAGCGAAGAAAGTAAATAAAATAAGTGTAAATACGTAAGAGGAATTTATTTCTGCAATTGGATAAATGGAAGTATAGTGTGATTATATAAATGTCAAAAATTGCTATGTATTATGTATATCTAAAAAAATGTTTGCCTTAAAAAGATGGTGGGAAATATAGATTTCTTTGTGATTTAGTGTTGCATCATGTCTTCGTGCATCTTGTCTTCATCTAACTTGACTCTTAACTGAGTCTTTTCAACCTCCTTATTCCAGTTAGTCTTGCCCAAGAAACCAAGACATCCAGAAGCCGTCAAGAACAAAGCCAATGTTAAACCAACCCAAATACCTGTAATGTCCCATTTAAGGACGAAGGCCAAATAATAACCGATGGGTAAAGCAATCACATAATAAGACACGAGATTCACCCAGGCGGCGATTGATTGACGACCCATACCACGAATGACACCACCACAAACACCTGATAAACCATCAGCAATTTGGAAAAGTGCACAAAGTGGCATAATTTGCGATACAAGTTGAACAACTTCATCATCATTTGTGAACAAGTAACCAAACTTGGATCGGAAAGCCATAAAGAAAGTAGAATTCAAAGACCCAAAGAAAATGGCAAAGAAGATAGCAACAATAGAAGCAATACGAGCCTTGGAAGCATTTGCCTCGCCTAATGCGTTACCAATTCGATTAGAAGCAGCAATTGAAATACCAAAAGGAATGGTATAAGTAGCAGAAGCAGTGGTCAATACAATAGACTGTGCTGCAAGGTCAACTGTACTGATATAACTAGCTGCCAATGAAGACACTTCAAATGCCCACCACTCAGCTGTAATCATTAAGAGGGAAGGAATGGAAAGTTTCAAAAATGGCCACCAACCCGTCAAACATTCACGAGTCCAACCTCCCCAAGCAGCTTTACCATCTACAAACTTGATATAACTAACCAATAAAATCAACATTAACCAATAACTGCAGCTGGTAGCTAATGGAGCACCAATAAAACCCAATTCGAAAGGAGGAAGATAAACAAATGTGTAGTTGAGAATGAGATTAATGGGAGACACGATCATTAAAACGTAACTAGACGCTTGCATGATACCTTGGGCTTGCAAGAACTTTTTAGTGGCTTCAAAAGCAATAAAAGCAGGGGCACCTAACATCAAGCAACGTAAAAATTGGCCAGCAAGGAATGCTAATTCAGGGTCTTGGTTTAATTTGAGCAAAAGGTCGGTACAGTTCCACCAAACGATGGCAATGGGTATAAACATCAAAGCAAGAATACAGAGGGCTCGTTGAAGATGAACACCAACCAATGTTTTGTCTTTAGCGCCTGTCCATGCTTGCGAGCACAATGTATCTAATGCCGCAGCTGTACCAAAGGCTATACTCCAAGATGTTACATTAGCAAACATTGTTGAGAGTGCGGCAGCAGCGAGTTTAGTAGGACCCTGTTCATAATAAAAATCAACATTCACTTCCGAAAAAAAAAAATTTTTTTTTTTTTTCTTTGTAATCCTTACCAAGTGTCCAATGGTGAATACAGAAGCCATTTGAAGAGAGTTTTGCATCAAACAAGTGAATACAATGGGAATACAGTTCTTAAAAAGCCATTTAAATTCGCCCATATAAGACGCTGATTTGATTTTGGCAATTAATGGTGTGTTTTCAGTAGGCGTAGCAGATTGAATAGAGACATTGTCTTCTTCATCATGTCGGAAATCTCGGCTCATTTCGATCTATGTGTTATTTGATAAATAGAAGAAGGAAAAAGGAGAACAAAAGGCTTTTTTATATATTTTTTATAATGATAAAAGAGTTACACCAGAAAAAAAAATTTTGTGTACCTTTATTAATTAGGAATCAGACACGGTCAAGATGAGTCAAGTCAGAAAAAGGATGACCAATCATTTTCATTCATTTCGAATATTTGATTTGTAGCAGAGTTAACATTGTTATTGTGCTTTTGTATTAAATGATTTCTTATCATTGTCAATCTTTCTACAGCTATTTTTTTACTCTGAGAATTATCTTGTAATTCTTCTTTTGCTTCCTTAATGTATTGACCGAGAACTGGAATTCCGTAAATGTCTTCTGTGTAAGTTTCCTTTAATAGATACTCCACAATGTCTTCGGCTCCTAATAACTCAGCTGTCCAATGCTTTTGCAATTTTTCTTTCTCAGATAAACCATGCTGTGTATCTTGTTGGTGGCGATAACTTATGTAAGATATTGAGTCTGGTCTTAAATCGTCGCCATGCACTAAATCATTATAGTCTGAAGAATTCAAAAACTCCAAGACTTCTGTACCATCTGCCATGTCTTCATGCGGTGCTAAGTCTGATAAGGGAGTATGTTGGTAAGGAGCGAATTCAGAAATCATACTTGGACGATTTATTGTCGATTGCTGATCTTTTTGCTGCTGTTGGTATGCTGACGATGAAGAAGATGCGGTTCTAAAGCTTTGAGGTTGTTGATATGAGTTATGCTGTTGCTGTTGCAAATGTGATAAAGTTCTGTCATAATGTAATGTGGATGAATTACTGGAGCTACCAGTACCTTTGCCGACCCAAGGTTGCATCTTATTTGATATTGTTAAAAAGAAAAAAAAGTGAGAAAAAGGAAGGTGAAGAGATTAGATAAAAATATTAAGCGACGTTCTCCTTAATGCATGTGATTTCCGGAATCGACCAAAAAAATTAATGGGCGGGATTTTAAAAATCAAAGGATGGTTTTAATTTTCTCCAAGGACTACTGGTTTCCAGCTCGATATCTTCAACAGTCTTTATATTTATTGAGTGCTTCTCTTTTAAACACTTTCCAATAACGTTCACGAAACACTGGAAAAACGCATGGACATGATTGGAAGATATATAGGTCCTTCTTGTCCTCAAATTTACTACGTTTAGCTTTGTTAACTATTTCCCAAAATTGCTCAATTTGGGTTGAGCTCTGGAGAACAGAGTGAAAGGGGAATAGGCTTGTAAACTCTCCTAGTTGTAAGTTCATCTATTGCTTTATCAGTGTGAATAAACGCATCATCTGTAACTATGTAATAGCCCTTTGTCTGAAGGAGACAGTCTATCTCATCAATAGTTTTCTCAAGAAATACAAGTCAATGAACAGTGGCGTTGTCCTTAGGCACAGACTTTTTGTTAATAGATAGTGCCTTGATTTTGAGATTTTAAGAATTGGTGGTGCTTCGTTTGGGTCATTCCTCTTGGGAGCTTCGAAGCTCCATGATGGATACAGCAAATTTAAAAAGAATAGCACCTAAAATCGTATGAGATACTGCTCTCGTAGCGGAGTGGTTATAGTAGCTGGTTTTTCTTTTTTAGAAGACCAACCTCCTGAAGGTCGTATGTTGATATTTGAAGCAGATTTATCTACAAGAACGCAGTTTTCAAGATCATTCATATCTATTGCATTTCTTTTTTTGACCCAAACCAGTCGATTATACCAATCCTGGTACTATTGTTTTACTGGAATCAATGCATTCAAAAAGAAATGAGATTAAAATAGTCCAAGTAATAAAATACCACTCGCCTAAAAAATATCATGTCTAGTTACAAGTTCGTAAGTATTTAGTTTATATATGAAGATGGAAATGGCACTGTTGTCGATGAGTATGGCAGGCGAAAACAATGTATAATATTGTTGACGAAGGCAATATGTTCTTGGAACAATGTTCTAATTAGGAGTTATAGCAAAAATCACGTTTTTTTATATTCTGCTATTCAATGATCAAGCTAAGGGAAGCAAAGCGAGAAGGAATGGAATACTCTTTCTTTTTTTGTCTGAAACTGTCAATAGACACCTTAGTATCATTAGCGACATTGCTCCTCAAAGTATGCGATCTGATGACAGTTTTTAACGAGCATAAGCCTGAAGAATGACTTTGTTTGACTGGTTGGTTTGCCTCAATAATCGTAGGTGCTAAATATTGGCCAGTTTCTGGAGTTTGTGGTTTAAAGATTCGTTGCAATGAAACGAATGAAGGTAGTATATCATCAGGGAATTGGGTTAAAATCGATTGAAAAATACGGTATACAGCAGCTCCCTATGTACATCTTCAATTCGCTGCACAGCGAGAATATGGCACATTTTCCTAAATGAGGGCTCCCACATATTACATTAGTTGTGATTGTTTGGAAGAGCTTGAACGCAATACGGAAATCCGCACTGTCATTGCCATTATTCTATTCTGCGAGAGTATAGATGCTATACGGTCTAGCCACCAAATTATCTACTGGCTCGTTGCTTGCTCGACAAAGAAAGTAGGTTGATTGCTGGTGAAAGCAAGTTCGAAGTTGGCGTAATTGGTAAATTAAATCATAGAAAGCAATGGATGCTGCATTGTTGTTTTGAGCAATTTCAGATGTTTCTTTCAACGCAGATTCTTTGACGAAGATGGTCGTAGCTTTCGCTTTGGAACTATCATTCAGGTCAAGGGACTTGAAGCCTGGTCTGACTTCTGGGTTGAAAGGTGCGTCTAAACGCAGACTTGAAGCAGTTAATGCTTGAAGCGTTTTTGTCCCAATTACAAGTTTCGTGCCATCCGCATCCGTTATTTCTGTGGGGGTATACGTTTTTGCATTTCGTATCTTTGGGAGGAATTGAAGTACACGTTGGTCCGCCATTTTTCGTTCCGAATGATTCTCGATGGGCATCCAAGGTTCTTCTACGGCCAAACACCTTAACACATTTCACAAGCAGCGCTTTCTCAGTAAATCATTTAACAAGATTGATCCTGCCAAGCTCGGCTGCAAGCATACCTCATGGTAAAGAGATATGGGTGTTGCCTGGATAATTTTTCCCCTTCAAATAAACTTTGTTTCGGAAATACGAGGTACACTTTCATTCTGTCGTTTTGAAAGTAAGTAGATTTTTCTCTGGATTTTGTTAATGCACACGTCCAATATAAACAGTAAAGGTACAAGAAGAGCTTAACTGGTATCAAGGGGTTTTCAAATTAAAGGCTTTCAAACAATCTTATTTTCGTTTTCAGAGAGTTCCCTTCTCGAATGGTATAAATCTGCATAAAATGAGCAATAAAAGTAAAAGGAAAAGAGTAACCATAAAAGCTGTTCTAGTTTATAAACAATAAGAAATGTTGCCAAATTTCAGGTTTTCTTATGTCTCTTTTTTCTATGATGGTTGATTTATTATGGTGAGAAATAGGTTTTATTGCCTCAAGAACAGTCAGATATATACAAAGGAAGCAATTAATTGCTTATTCAACAAAGATTCAACAGAAATCTGTGTGTAATAAACATGTGCAATTAGCAAAATCCTTTTTCTCGTATGTGGGTGCATTGTATTTGCCCTCACCGTTGTTGATCGATGTAGTAGGCATCAAATCATACTTTTCCATGATGGCTGGCAGACGTTTTTTTTTTTTTGCGATTATCCTAATCTGGTGGTTGAAATACATTCAGGAACGCATTATTGTAGTCACGTTTATTCATTATAGTCGAGTCCTTAGCGGAAAGGTCCAGTATAGAAATATATAACTTTGGTAGGATGACATTGTGATTTGCTTCGACCTCTTGGGCTCTTTCCAGCTTAAAAAAAAAAGCAAATTTTATAACTCAAGCTAGCAAAACTGTTGTACAGCCTCTGGTTCAAGACAGCAATTGACGTCTTTATAGTATATCAGTTATTTGCAGCATGCTCGTCAGTTAAAGTAACATTCCTATATATTGCAAATCAGTAATAGTAAGGATATTCCAATGTTTCTTAACCATAGCGTTAGTAATAAACTCACAGCATTATACATAGTTGTCAAGCTGTCATGATAACATTGGTATTGGTTAACAGAATAAAGATGAGCAGGTTAGCCATACGGATAGAATGAGAAGAACAAAATTGGTTATTCTGACATACTATTATCGAGGACTACCCTGGTTGCAAAGCTCTATGTTCTATAATGTAAACAAAGGTTATAACACTTCTATGTAGTCCGCCAGTCTGATCGTAATAAATTGTTTTATTTTTACATAGTCTATAATTAAGAACAAAGAAAAGCGTAGTAAGTTTGAGGACAAGGAGGACCTAGCTACCTTCCAATCATCTCCATGCGTTTATGCGGCATTCTGTGAACGTTATTGAAAAGTATTTAAAAAAGGAATACATTAAAATCAACACTCAATAAATAGTAAAAAGATATCGAACTTTAGGGAAAAGAAACCCGTCCTTTGAGAAAATAAAAACCGCCCTTTGAGATAAGTTGAAACGATGATGTGTGCGAGAGACCCTAGCAGCGAACACAAGGCCATAATAAGTGTTCTTGCGAACGCTTTCCTGCAGATCATTGCATTAATATTTATACCGTGTTTAATAATCGTCTCACGTGAATTTCTTTAGTCCTGCCCTGTCGTTTCGTGGGGGTGGTGTATATTTTTCTCTCGGCCACTTTTTGATTGTGCATATAGATTTTTATTTGTTTTCTTTATACTAGTACCTTTTAGACAATCTCGAATGATGAGGTCCTGGTTACAGCGCCCTGAAACTAAAAAATATGCAGCTGATGGTAATCATCCAGATTCATTGAAACAATTCTCCTCATCTAAAACCAACCATCCGTAGTTGCTGTATTTGCTCTTTCTCAAGTAGCCTTTTATTTTGCATTCAAATTTATTGTTGGATCGCTTGATCCTACAAGGGCCAAGCGACAAGAAGCAAAAGCTAAAAGTAACCGTGTCCTTGGAAAACTCGGTGTAAATTTCAACTATTAGATCTTTAAAACCAATTAACCGCTGATTAGGCCAAAGATTTAAAATTGACCGAATACGAACAAATTATTGCTGCAGAAGTTATTCACTCAGATGAAATCAGCGTTAACTTTAAACGTAAGATTATAACATCCTTGAAGAAACGAATGTTAAATGGAACAAACAATAGAGATTGGTGGTTTGGATCACATCATTCAAGACCTTCGTGAAAGTGTTATATACCCGCTCTGCTATCCTGAGCTATTCACCTCTGCATCAGGATTATTAGGTGCACCCAAAGGTGTTTTATTATATGGTCCACCCGGGTGTGGTAAGACAATGATGGCTAAGGCTTTAGCCAAAGAAAGTGGAGCAACATTTATCAATATTCATGTATCCACTTTAACGGATAAATATTACGGTGAATCAAACAAGCTTGTATCTGCTGTTTTCACATTAGCTAGAAAGCTTCAACCCTCCATTGTCTTTATTGATGAAATTGATTCCTTTTTACGTGAGCGTAGAAGCACCGATCACGAAACGACTGGTATGATGAAGGCTGAATTCATGAGTTTGTGGGATGGCTTAACTACTGGAGAAGACGGCCGTATTGTGATCTTGGGTGCAACAAACCGACCTAATGATATCGATTCTGCTATTCTTAGAAGAATGCCAAAACGGTTTGCTGTGAGATTACCCAGCGAATCCCAAAGAAAGAGTATTCTCGAATTGGTATGCGTATCATTTATATGATTCATGGTTGCTTTGTAACATCTTTCTTTTTATTTAGCTCTTGAAAAATATTGAATTAGCCAAGGATTTCAATATGTCAGAATTAGTACAAAGAACTGCAGGCTTATCTGGAAGTGATTTGAAGGAACTTTGTCGTAACGCAGCTATGATCCCTATTCGTGAATATGTTAGGAGCATTCAGCCTACCACAAGTGATGATGCCTCTCAGGATTTGATTGATATTGACATCGCTGTAAGTTTGAATTGCGCCAATAAAACTGTTTACTTAAGAGGGATATTTTATAGAAAATTACTACTCGTCCTTTGACACTTGCTGACTTTTACTCTTTTGAAGAAACAAATGAAAAGTCCTACAGCTACGTCCATGATGAAACTCCACAACAAGAAAACCTTGACTAAAATGTCCATACTATTTTGTAATATATACTTTCTTGTTTTTAAAATATAAATACTTCCCAAACACAATGAAGTCAGTTTGGCCAAATACCTATGAGAATGTGAACAAATAATCATAGCATCCAGCTTTATCAATTCTCCAAAAAAAAAAGTGTGCATTAATATCAGGGTTTAGAGCTGGTGGCAACTAAGATGAAATTCTTCTTTTATGAGATAAAAATTGATATATAGGGAGGGTAGAGAAGTGCTATATACGTTTAGTAGTACTAGTTCCTAGGATACTAAATGATTATATGCTGCTTTCAAAGTTGTTATGGTAAAGTAGATAAAATGTCCGGTGTCACCGGAGTGTAATTTTTCTTGGGAGGACGAAAAAAAAGATAATTGGGGGAGAGACAGAGGAATCAAAAGAAGTTGCAGGCAAGCGAATTATTGAAGCCTCCTTTCAAAAATCCTTCAATTCGGGACATCCATCCATCATGGTAATATATCATTCTACGTTCATCTAATTGTATATCAACTGTTCGAAATACCAACAATTTCAACTTTTGAGAAGACGTTTACAACGAGATGAACATCGAACAAAAAGCACATATTCTAAACACCATCTCTTTTTTTTTATAGACTTGTAAGAGAAGAAACAATGGTCGTAACAAGCACGGACGTGGCCACACTAAGTTTGTCCGTTGTATCAACTGTTACCGCTGTGTCCCCAAGGTAATAACAAAGTTACTGGTAGCATGCTTACATCATACTCAATACAGTGCTGTTTATAGGACAAGGCTATCAAGCGTTTCACTATCCGTAACATGATTGAAGCCGCCGCTGTCCGTGATCTCCAAGAAGCTTCTATCTACGAAGGTAAATTTTCACTGGGTTGTGATGAATAATGACATAAAATTGACATCATTATTAGAATACACCATCCCCAAGATCTACGTTAAGCTCCACTACTGTATTTCTTGTGCTATTCACGCTCGTGTTGTTCGTGTTCGTTCTGTCGTTGACCGTCGCAACCGTCTTCCTCCTCCCAGATTCAGATTCCAAAAGGTAAAAAGTAGCCCAGTGTTAAGGTCATCAAATGCTAATTCAAATTTGTTTAATAGAAGAACTAAATTTCTCACAGTAAATAAATTCTTGGTTTTTGTTGAATCTCAAAATATTTGCTTTAATTTTTTTTTGTATTGGAACAGACAGGAATTATTTGAGGGAAGTGGAGAGCATGCTCCTTTTTTTTTTTTAAAATGTAGTTCATTTATTCGATTCTGTTCCTTAATTAGCTAAGAATGGCTTAATCATAACTAAAGTTTTCCTCTTGTTTGTAAAAGGCTTGGTCCGTCTACTAAAATACAAGGACCACCCAAGATAATATTTATGTCTGTATTTTCTTTAGCGAATTCACGTACTTTTTGATCTTCGCCACCAGGCTGTATCCAAATACTCTTGAACCCCAAAGATTTGGCGTCTTCCAAAACCTTCAGGGTAACTGGAGGTGGTGTAATGATAGATAATGAAGTTTCAGCGGGGGAAGGTAACTCTTTAATAGAAGATTTAGCTTCAAGCGTTTCAATCTCTTTTTCTTTCTATCGAGGCAGTTATTATCAGTCATTATGTATTTAAAGAGAGTGCACACCTACAGGGTTAATAGGTGTTACGTTCAAGCCATTCAACTGATACCTACATGAAGATGTTAGAATAAAGTACTCTCTCTATTTTGCTCTTACCATCTCAAAACTTTATTACCAAACTTTTCACGGGCCGTGCTTGCTCCAACTACTGCAAAGTATGGATTGCTAATAAACTTTTGAGCTACTGTTGCCATGTATACTATAATCTGTATTTTAATGGGAAAAAAAAATAAAAAGATAAGCTACATTACGCTAATAACAGAGAGGTCTCCGTGTGGGAAATTTCAGGTGTCACTCATCAAAAGAAAAGGTCTATACTTCTCAAAAGCAAATGTGTTTAGTTGCTTGGAAAAAAATGATAACTGTGAACTATGGAGTCTATGGTTTCATATGTAAGATCTGTTGTGTTACTGGTTCATTGGATTGTATCAAGCTTGTTAATGTTATTTTCCTGTGCTACACATACGATGGGTGCTGTTAATAAAATCACTGCATTCATTTACTAGTAATATTACTTTGATTAAAAAGGGCATTATTTGTGCTTTTTCCTAAGAGAATGCCTTGTTGTATCACATATATACAGTTGTCTTGCTTAATAATACACCACAAAGACAGGCATACGGTAATTGCTGAGACATATTGATTTACAGAATTTTGCGTATAGCGATGATATAATATTCTATGTCGATTTTGATTGGTAGTAAAAGCCTTCTAATTATTTTCTGGAAACACCTACTGTATTTCTGCAACATTATCTTTTTTAGCGCGTTTTCTATTTTTTTTTTTTCTGACTATTGTAGTAGATTTATGTAGGGCTTATGAGTGAAAAATTAAGTTTACCATCAATAAAGGACTTACTGGAAGGTGGCCCTGGTTTAATAGGTGAATGAATAATACGCTTACTTGTATTTTCTCACAGTTTTCTAATATGTAGCTTTACATCTTTAGATTATTCTTCTTCATCTCGAAATCATCAGCATCAAAAACGAAAAAGCTACCTTCACCGACATAGAAGACATGCTTCTGAGCATATTACAAGTAGTACAAATTACAGTCGACATAATATATTGCCACCACAACCACAACCACCTATCCCATCCATAACAGCTTCTTCTACTACTACTAACAGAACAAATTATACCCCTCTTACTAGCACCACCGTCTTTATTAATAATGATGACACCAATATTAGTAAACAGTCAACAACTTCATCTATTACTGCTCCTTCTTCTACACAACAAGATACCATTGGATATTCTCTCCCACATGAAATGCAACAATTGTCACTCGAAAAAAGTCCAAAGGAAATAATGTCCCTTAAAAATTTGCTACCTTCATCTTCAAGAAATAGAACTCATTCTAGGTCTTATTCTGATTTCACACATAATTATGCCTCTTCTATTACTATTCGTCCTTTTCCTTCTAAGCTTAGCACGATGAATGAGTCAAGATCATCATCTACTGCGAATACTTTGCCGGTATTATTACCAAACCCAAACACAACTACTACCGCCACTGAAGACAAAGAAGAGAAAGTAAAAACTTCTTCTGATAATCAAGAATCGACCAGTAACGCTAGATATGTGTGCCCTTACTGTAAAAAGGGATTCACTCGTCCTTCTAGTTTACGTACACATACGTATTCTCATACAGGTGAAAAACCATTTGTTTGCACTGAACCTTGTTGTGGAAAAAAGTTCAGTGTGCAAAGTAATTTACGAAGACATCTACGTATTCATAGGTTAAATAAACCAACTACATTATTTCTACCAAAGAATATAAATTAAATAAAAGAAGAAATCTCCTTTCCCCTTTGTATGCTAAAATAAGCCATACTTTTGCTAACTAACATAGCTTTAACCTTTTTGCTTATTGAAGTAAGTTAGATAGAGAAAAAAAGAGGTTGCAACTAGGAGTCGTTTCAGAGAATTTGTTAGGTAGACACCAAATAATCGCTCAGGCGGAGATACAATAATGAAAGAGCACTCAAAGCAAGAAGGAGGAGCAAGAAAAAATCAGGAGCGATAGTTTATACAAATTTGGGAAGCTCAAGCGTCATGCAATGACTAATTCTGGCTTCGGTATAATGCATAGATGTGACACCACTTTAGAGCAACATAGTTAATTAATCGTATACCCACACTATGCACCTCTAAAGCTTGCGATCACAATAAATCTCCATACATGGATAGCGGATAATCGGCTCCACTATGGTTTACTTTTTTTAGAAAAATTGTCTATACTAAGGAAGCCCTTATTTGCTCAGATAGCCTTAACAGGGAATCTGGCATGAACTATAAAATGAGCAGACTTTTATGAGATAACTGTCAGAGAGAATGACGACATTTACTAGTACGATTGCATAAAGCACAACTATTTAGAGCCACTACAATAAAGGACTTTATCATGCTCAGAGTTTTGCTGATTGTAGAAAGTTGCTAGGGGGTTTTTTTTTTTCGCGTTAAAGGTAACTACCTACATCTTTTTTATCAGTCTTTTGAGAACAAATACTGTAGCTATCTAAGCGCTGGAGGTATCGATGATGTAATCACAGCACAGTTAACAAAATCAACTGCAAAAATGTTGTCTACAAACGACGTCAATTCTCTTGAAGCTAGATTTTTATATACCAGAAAGGATTCAGAATATCCAGCGTTTTGTAGATGATTTATTACTACATATATTCCCCTTACTTATGTGTGATAATACAATATTCAATTGAAAAGCTGAAATTCTAGGCTTTATTGGTAATCTGTCGAACGGCGAGCTTTCTTGGGAGTTGAGTGACTCTAGTGAATCGTGGAAAAAAGCCAAAGAAGGAACTATAGGTTAATCGCTTAAGGCAGACATGTGGTATCCGCCGCCCAAAGTGATTCGTCAGCATTTGAGTTGTACCATATCAAGGTTCAAAAGGAAAATAGTTAAAATAATGTGCCGCATGTACAAAAATATGTCAGCGAGAGGCATAACCGCTCTCGGATCCACCAACTAGCACTTGGAAAATTTCAGGTAGCATCGGCTGACCAAGGTCTGGTTCCATCGCCTGGTAGAAAGCGAGTGTGTTTGCTAGTATTTTTATTGGAAACGGTAACCACACTCGACAAAGTACTATGTGCAACGAAATATTGAAGCACGAGAAAGCAATATGCATCATTGTTACATCTGTAACGCTTGCAACGATATTAGTTTGGACAGTGCTATATTTATAGAAGAAGGACTCTGAGCTAGAATGTCTAATAAGATTGATAGTAAACAGATAAAGATCTTTTGGAGAACAAGAAAAAAAAAAACCGTATGGCAAAGAGAAAGTAGATAACTGAAAAGCTTGAAGAGGAGTAGTATTGTACTAATGTCGCTTTTAAATTAAATGTCGTGTGAGTGATCACTCTTGCTCAAAAAATCTCCAAGTAGTAGTATTTGAACTTAACAATATTGACAGTGAGAATCATCAGCACGCAGAAAAGCGGTGATTTCAAGTAGACTTTCATAAAACAAAAAACCCATTCAAAGGAGTTGCAGCAGCAGCCAAAGAAAGACTTGTTCGCGAGGGCTTCATCTGTACCATTATGCAAGTAAGTAATTTGATAGGAATTTCACTGGTCTTTTCTGTGTAAGTATTAATGATGCAGTTGTAAAAGTATATATACTCTAGTGAAGTAATACCATTAGTTGGAGTATGGGCTAGAAATTGCTGAAATCTATTCTAAAGTAGTTTTACGTCATTTCAGGAAAGATGCATTCAAAATTATATCTTAATACCATCTTACCAACAGCACACCTGGTTTTATCGAGCTTCTAAAGCATATTCTAGTCTCTGAGGTCGGGAGTACTTTATTGAGAGAAGGTTTTAAGACCATGGCCTTTGAAAAAGACGCTTTGGGCGAGAGTATACATATAATGAAAAGCTGCTTTTATTTTTAAACTGTTGTGCATTATGTAATTTACACCTGATTTATTTACACATTATTTTTTTTTTTTTTTTTTTTTGAAATCGAGCGAAATGCTTATATAACTAAACTTACTGCCATTATATATACTTTGCGATTCTGATACTGTAATGAATATATGAACATCATTCGATATAAAACAGTCAAAGAAGAATCGATTCAGGCTGTATAGCCCACAAAGTTTTCTCATCTGCCAGTGCTTCAATCGTAGCAGTTTGTCTTACTGTGTCACAAAGACCTAGAACTCGATCCCTTGCTTCAATGTGCATATACCTACATAATATATGGATTATTATCTTACTACAAAATACGAAAACCTCACATTTGCAGTACGTTATTTCTTTCATCAGCTTTTTTTTTTTTTTTTTTGAAGCCGAGGATAGATATTGTAGTTCTTAGTGCTCATTCTCATTTATTAGTAGCTAAGAAATAGCCACGTTTTAATTACAAATCGATCAAAGGAGACTGAGTTGTAAAACGCAATTGCTGCCTACATGAATTACGCGGTTTTTTGTAAAATAGACTTCTTCATACAAACACACACAAGAGCATTAAAGAAAGGAGATATTGTATAGAGCCATTTTTCCCCTGTGACATTGTTAAATAACTTGAAAGATCGAGCAAATAATAGTTAATCCGCAAAATTGGTATCGCGTCATTGCACTTGATTTTTTCTGTAGTAAATAGTTTCTACTTTGGCTTTCCAACAACAACTGAGTCTACAAATAACAGGTTACAGTGCTTGTTTTTGGTTGTTGCGGAAACGTTTTATGAATGTACAAAAACTATTTACACTATACCAGGCTCTGTACTTCCGCAGATTGCACATAAAATTATCAGATTTTAGTAGACTCTTATAGAGCCACGTTGAGGAGCAGGAAAAATAGCCATAAGCAAGTGTTGTCTATTAAATAAGAAACGCGTCAAAGCAAATGAGTGACTAATACATTCTCCATCAACAAACTACATGACTTATAATCGTTGAAAGTGTCACATAAATTGAAGATAAGGGGTTAGCACGCTGCATGCATTCAATAAAACTGGGAAATGAGTACTGCAGGTCTTTAATATCTGTGACACCAAGTGCATATTGGATGACTTTGAAAACTCATTTTTGAAGTGTGGGTTAGGTAAGCCAAAATTTATTATTTTTTTGCACAAGGTGTAACAATAGCCCCATTGCTCAAACCTCAAGAAAACTGATAGTTAGATACCTACCGAGGCTTAATAGACAAATAATTAATTTAATTTAATTTGTGATTTTGAAAGGCGTCCATTAAAAAACGGAGGGGTGACATGTGTTTTTCGGATTTGCCATCGGAAGTTATGCAAAATAGTAATTCTCCTTGATTGTATATAAATAGAGGAGTATTTGATCGAGATCAGTTTCAAACAATCAATAACACCTCATTCGCAATGGTTTCTATTTCCTCTATTTCTTCTGCTCTTGCCTTTTTCGCCTTGACAGCTACTTCTGTTCAAGCTGCTACAATAACTTGTACCATCAAGGGTGGCACTTCCGATGATGCCAGTGCCATTGTCAGTGCCTTCAACTCTTGTAAGAACGGCGGTACCGTTGTCTTTTCCCAGGGAACTACCTACAACCTCAATTCTTTGGTCGACATTTCTGGTATTGACAACGTCAATGTCCAATTCTATGGTACTGTCAATTTGCCGGGTTACAACAAGTTTGTCGGTGAAAACACTTACTTCAAGATCAAAGGAAGTAATATTCACTGGGATGGTAATGGTGTTGGTAACTTTGTTGGTGGTGGCCAAGCTTGGTATGATGCTGCAAACAACAATGCTCCTACTGTTCTTAGAATTAGTGCTACTCATTCTACTTTCAGAAACTTCAAGATCACAAACGCCCCTCGCGCCCATTTAGGTGTAACCAGTGCCAATGATCTTGTTCTCGAGAAGATTACTCTTAATACTAAATCTAGCAGCAGCAAGCTTCCCAAGAATACGTAAGCTCTAATGCTTTTAATTTTATGAATAACTCACTCACCTGTCATTATTAGCGATGGTCTTGATATCTCTTCATCCCAGAACATCATTGTTAGAGATTCTGACTTCACAGTCGGTGATGATTGTATGGCTGTCAATGGCGGTATGTTCCTATATCTTTGTTATTGAAAGAACAACTAACTAAAGGCATACACTCTATTCAAATTAGGTGTCAAGAATGTTACCGTGTCTAACGTCAACTGCGTCAATGGCCATGGTTTCAGCGTAGGTTCTCTCGGTAAGGGCGGCGCTACAGAAACTGTTGAGCTAATTACAGTTACTGGCAGTACTTGTACCAATTGTCAAAATGGTATCCGTATCAAGACCTGGCCAGGCGGAAAGGGAAGCGTAAGCGATATTCACTTTGAACACGTCAAGCTCATCAACACCGAAAACCCAGTTCTTATCACCACACACTACTGTGATAACAACCAATTGCAATACTGCAACTCTAATGACAAACAATCTCTTTCTATTAGTGATGTTATTATCAACGATATTACTGGGTAAGATAAAAGCAATACTGTTGTTATTTTCTCAACTAACGTAAATGACTTTAGTTCTGTTTCCTCCGCTACGAAAAACCCCGTTATTAACATCAACTGCTCTTCAGGAACCCCTTGTTCAGGATTCTCTATTACTGGTGTCAATGTCAGCAAGAACTCCAACACCCCCAAGAATGTCTGTACCTATCTCACTGGCTCTGACAAGATTTCTTACTGCACGCAGTAATTACATTAGTAAAACACTGGTATTATAGAAAACATGAAATAAATGCCATTGCTACTATTGAAAAAAAAAAATCTACATAACCTATAATCTTAACCTTTGGTGGTCCACGCATCGTCTTATTATAAGCTTACATTGAATTAAATTTAAATTTGGTTCTGCGATATGTTAACTAAGACTATTTAAAATTAATTTAATGATAGCTTATGCGAGGTTTGACAGATGCTAAAAAAGTCTAACAAGAACAATAGAACAAAACCAATTATAGCTTCTTGGAATATATATTGAAAAAATAGACAGCTTAGTTACATTTCAAAATTGTACAGCTATTAAAAGTTTTTAGGTGTGTTATAATGAGAGCTCTAGATACTTCCTCATGGTTTTGTCTATACAATACATTATACAAAGGTTTAAAGAAGAGTGATGTTTGTATACTTTGCGTTTATTTAAAACTGCCTGATTTTATACAGAAAGAGCGATCGGATCAACTCATGTAGAAATTTTGCAAGATATTAATAAACATGTTATGCAATAAGGAATCAATTATAGGACTTTATATGCTAATCACTTGACCGAAGTCAAGTGCATTCTATTAAAAAGAAAGGAAAGGCCTGTGATATATGGGTAATTAAAGTCTGATATTACAAGCAGTTATTCTTGCATAACTATATTTTCTAATTGTTTGGTGTTGAATGACCAAAGTAAAGAATACACAAATATGTAAGCACAAAAGGTGATCAAGTACATCGCGCATATCTTATTATCAGCTTCCGTTTGACTCCACCTCGTTGCAGCATAAATAGTGCCAGCTTTTTTAATATTCATTACCTTAATCACCATGTAGTCGTACTCCTTGTCCTTAATCAGTTATAGCTCTGATTTTAAGAAACAGTTAACACAACACGGTGTTAACACTGACAATAGCTTTGATTCTAATGATACTAGAACTATTAATAATCCAACCACATTGAACATTAACTTTTTTTTTTTAAAAAAAAACAGCTGAATAACTTCAAAAACAACGAATCATAAGAACATGTCAAACGTGTTGGTGGGCCTACCAAGTACCTTGTCGCCGGACATTTTTACCAGCTTCAATGAACCACTAAAAAAAGCACTAGATCAAACCCTTGCCTCCCGCATTAACTCCCGCCAGCAGCAACTTAAGTTTTCCAACAGGCTCGGCCACTCAACCTTTACATGATGAATGAGGGGACTTCTTTTCGTTCCCCCTTCTTAAGCGCTACTCAATCCCCTCCTCTTTCAACCTATCATATTGTATTTCCTTCTTTATTAAAATTATTTTTTTTTTTTTTGCTGTTTCCATATCTTTTACTTTCGTGTGCTCTCTTGCTATAGGTTTTCAATTTCTTACTCTCAGAAGAAGTCAGGGCCCAATACAGTGTACTTTTTTTTTTTAAAAAAAAAAAAAAAAAACGAAAATTCGGAGTTTCAATGCGATTTCAATTGTATAAAAATGGAAAAAAAAATTTTTTTTTTGTCTCGCTTTTTCTCCAACTACAAAACATAAAATGGAGTTACCTAAGCTTAACTTGATTTCGTCCAGCAACAATCTTGTTGAAACTCTTGAATCCAAGGCTTCCAACTATGACGGCTTAATTGTTTTTTTCACTGAAAAGGAAGCTTTGTATAAGGTTATTCCTTGTACTAAAGCTTTTTCAGAATTAGACGCTACATTGGGTGAATCGTTGCAATTGGTTCTTCCTGAAAATGGACAGCCTCATAAGCGTGTTTTGATTGCTCCTACTGGTACTTTATATAATGATTTTGATGATGCTAGACGCTTCAAGGATGCTGCTTATAATGCTGGTCTTAAAGCGATTAAGGTGGGCATGAAGAACCCTTTAGTTTGTTTTGCTGATGAACCTACTTTTGAACGTTCTGATGCTTCTTTCTGGACTTTTGGTGAAAATGTGCCTGAATATAAACACTTTATTGAAGTCACTTTATTGGGTCTTTTGGAAGCTAGTTTTGAGCCTGTTGATGTTCGTAGACATGCTGAACGTACCCAAAAGCCCATCAAGACTTTAGAATCCATTGATATTGTTGCTAATAACATCAAGGAACAAGAACAACTCATTCAATACGTTTCTGCTATGGAGGCTGGTCGTCGTTTGACCAAGGACATTGGTAACCCTGATCCCGAAATCATGTCCCCCATCAATATTACAAAGTACGTTGAAGAGCAATTTACCAGTATTGATAATGTAAAGGTCACTGTTATTTCTGATATTGAAGAAATCAAGAAGAATTATCCTTTGGCTCATGCTGTTACTCGTGCCTCTTTAGCTGTTGAACGTCATCATCCTCGCGTTATCCATTTTGAATATATCTCTCCTGATCAATCAAAGGTTAAAGAAAAGTAAGTGTACAACGTACGTGGGAAAAAAAAAGGATTAGAATCTAATTTACGTTAGCCTTTACTTTGTTGGTAAAGGTGTCACTTATGATACTGGTGGAGCTGATATCAAGTGCAGTGGTCATATGAGAGATATGTCCAGAGACAAGTGTGGTGCTGCTGCCGTTATTGGTTTTTTTAAGACTATCTCTATGTTATCTCCTGAAAAGGTCAATGTTACTGGTGCTGTTTCCCTTGTACGCAATTCTGTTGGTCCTGATATGTATGTGAGTGATGAAGTCATTGTTTCTAGAAACGGTACTCGTGTCCTTGTAGGCAACACAGATGCTGAAGGTCGTATGGTAATGACCGATTTATTGTGTGAATTCAAGGAAAGAGCTGTTGCTCATAAGAAGTCCAATAGCCCCTCAGCAAATGCACCTGCTTTCATCTTCACTTGTGCTACCTTAACTGGCCATGCCCTCCGTGCTTACGATGGCTATGGTATCTCTCTTGACAATGGCTTTGCTCGCAAACATAAGATTAGTAGACGTATTCATGATGCTGGTCATATTTTAGCCGATCCTTTTGAAATCTCTACTTTACGTCGTGAAGATATTGAATGTGTTCGCCCTGGTCGTTCCAGCGAAGATATTGTATCTGCTAACGACCAACCTTCTACAATGACAAACCGTGGTCACCAATATCCTGCTGGTTTTATGTTACAAGCTTCTGGTTTGAATAAGTATGGTTTGGATAATAAGGAAATGTCTATTGGTTTCACTCATTTGGATGTCGCTGGCTCTGCTGAAACTATGAGTGCAGTTGCATGGAGTTTACCTCGTGTAACAGGTTCTCCTGTTATTGCTCTTACTGGTGCTTTCCTTATTTAGAGAACTCTTTTTGTACACAGTCAATCCAATAAAATGAACGAAATAGAGCATTGAGTTCATGCAACATCTTTTTTTTTTATGAAGGGTCTTTTTTATTGGAAAAAGCGTTTATGTTCTGGTACAGGGGTGAGTAACGTGTCTTTTTCTAAAGCGGCTATTAGATTATCTATCATGAGCTTTTCCATTTTGTACATGGATTCGTTTGTAAAAGTTCCAATATGGGGCAACAAGACACAACGGGGATGTGATAATAGGCCTGGTGAGATCTTCGGCTCATCTTCAAATACATCCAATCCGGCCGATAAAACTTTACCCCTCTCTAAAGCGTTGACAAGGGCAGCTTCATTAATGACTTTGCCCCGAGCTGTATTGACGATGATAACATGGTCTTTCATTATCGCAAACTCTTTAAAGCTTAATAAATGAGTAGTAGATGCATTCAATGGACAATGAACAGAGATTATATCCGATGTTCTTAATAATGTTTCGAAATCTACATAGTCCAATTCACCTTCTAGCTCCTTTGGCAATCGATTTCTATTGTAGTATTGAATCTTTGCTAGATCAAAGCCAGACATACGCTTGGCTAATGTACGGCCAATACCACCTGCACCTAGGATACCCAGTGTTTTTCCTTGAATATCAGTACCCATTCGAACACCGTGACGCCAATGACCATTACGTAAATTATTAGAAGCAGCTATTATATTTCTGCAGCAGGAAAGGATGAGGATAGCTGCGATATCGGCAGTAGCATCGTCTACAGCAAAAGGTGTATGGGCTACTCGAATATTGCGCTCTGCACATGCATCCACATCAATAGCTTCATAACCGGATGCTCGGGAAAGTATGTATTTGACAGTGGTAGGTAATTCTGCGATGAGTTCAGCATCAAATGGGCCAATAACAGTACTTGACTCATGAGACCTGTAGATAATAGAGACATCCTTGTATTTTGTTTTGCAGTCCTCAAAGAACTCTTTACGTGATTTTGATGTATAGTATTCAATGGTGTGTTTTTCTCGAAGCTCTTCTATCATATCGCTTGTAACATGAACACATCCAGTGACTAATACTTTGGGCATTTTTAAGATAAATAAAGAGAAAAAAAAGATAGATAAAACAAGAGTTGTTACACATTATAAGTGCAAATACTGCTTTTTAATGAGGGAATCTTATGTAACAATGCTTTTGTTATCTTTTCCAAACACGCTTCCAATAACAATAACCGATCACTTGGATTCAAAGAGAATTTATTAGAGGGAATTTAATTACCGTTTTTTTTTTTTTTTTTTTTTTTTTTTTTGAATTTTTTTTTTTTACTTTTTTTAAATAAAAAGAATGAGTGAGCCATCACCAATAACTCCAAGTACACCTCACTCAGTTCCAATCACAACAGGGATATGGTTCAAAAGAAAGTTTCGACCTTATTTCACCAAGAAACAGTTGGCGACACTTGGAAGTTTGAAGAAATCAGGCCCATTCATGTCGAAAGAGATTTCAGCACGAATTTCTTACTGTAAATTTATTCAAGATGTTGGCAAAAAACTAGGATTGTAAAAAAAAAAAAAAAGCATTTTCTGGATTAGAGATCTCTTTGATGAAATTAAAACTGTTTTTATTAGCCCTCAAAAGACGATCAGTACGTCACAAGCCTTATATCACCGATTTTATCTCTTTTATTCTTTAAAAGACTATTCTCCACAGGTAACATAATAGGTCATAGAATACAGTGTATTGATATTGAGAGGGAATATAGGATATCAGCGTGACATGTATCTTTGTTGCATCAAAAATTGAAGAGACGATCAAAAAGCTGAAAGATATATTTGTTGCTGTACATAGTGTTAAATACCCTGATAGTAAAGAATTAGATCCTGAAAATGTAAGTGGATAGAATTAGAAATCACTACATTATCTTATAAGAGTGTCATTAGATATCTGAAGACAGGAAACGAAAAATCATTAGCTATGAGAAACTGTTATTGGAAACGTTAAGTTTTGACTTTCAACTGCGGCATCCATATGAATATATCATCAAATTTATAAAGTACATACAAGGTGAGTATGGCCAACTCAGAGATCAATCGTGTTAAAATAACCAGTGTTTATATAGAATCTCAACCAGGCTTGGACTGTAAAAAATTAGCAAAAAAGGCATATGGATTAGCAGTAGATAGTTATAGGACTTTACTTTGTGTCGAATACCCTGCTCATACAATTGCTGCAGGATGTATCTATTTAGCTTCTCGGTTAATAAAGGAAGACGATATGTCATTCGAAGGCTTATTAGACACTGAACCTTGGGACCATCGATTTTTGTCGCGTATGGAAGATATTGAAGGTAGAAGAAAAAAAATGAAGTCTATTCGATGATATTAACATATAGTCATTAGACGTATCTCAGCAAATTTTAGATTTATACATTGCCTGCAAGTCAAACAGAGACGATGTGTCGCTGTATACAAAAATAAAGATTACACTCAACGAGCAAGCTCAAAAAAGAGGTCCAGATACAACATTAGATGATTTAACAAAAGAAGAACTCAAGCCAAAAAACCCTGACTGGGAATTTAATGGCATTTCAAACCCCTTAGATACTGTGAATACTAACCAACATACTGTTTCTTATCATTTTTCCAACTCTTAATTACACCTTTTGAAAATAAACTCTTGATTATAACGCAAACGGGAGAGGATGCATACCACTATTGCTTCGTGCTTCTTATCTAAGTTTGTATTGCGGGCCCCTTTAACTTTTATATTTTTTGTGATTGGGCAATATCTCACAGTTTTTTTTTTTTAAAAAAAAAAAAAAAAAAAAAAAAAAACGTAGTCCCATTTTAAAAGCGAAAATTCACGTCAATTTTTTTCAAGCTTTTGCACCTTTTCACACTCTACATGAACAGTCAATCGAGCAATGGAGAAGGTGCAACCTTCTCTTCACTACCTTCCTATTCACGACATAGATTGAATACCGAGGATGCCGATGGGCCTAGTTTTTTAAACCGTTCTAGCGGGATATATGGACAGGCAGGTGTAGTCGCTCGTGCTGCTAAAGAATCAGTAGAAGAGTTATGCAAAGTGTGGATAAATGAACGTAATGCGCCGGAATTACTACCATATGAACATTCATTAGTAGAGCCTCTTGTTGAGGCTATCATAACACAGGTAATAGTTTCTTTTTTTTTTTATGCGTATTTCATTGGACGAGTAACAGGGCCTTGTAGACAGAAATACTTATAGAGACTGAACCTAGTGCAGTGAATCAGTTCGAAAGCATGGTATATCAAACAGAAGTAGAGAGAATTAAATATTTAGTACGAAGCTATTTGCGAACGAGACTGTTCAAGGTATAAAAAATAGTCGTTATAAGCAAAAGACGAGCTCAAAAGCAGAAATTATGTAGATTGAAAAGTATACACTTTATTTACTGAGACAAGAGAATTATAAAGAGATACTGTCTCCACAAGAGATCGAATATGCAAGAAGATATGTAGATTTAGTTGAACAACATAATTTTGAATCGTTTTTACTTCAATTACCTAGATCGCAACATAAACAAGATGAAGGCGCTAATGAAGCACCAGAATCTAATATGATTGTGAAACCAAACTATGATGCACCTGTATTTTGTAAAGTTTTAACAGCTGATATTGGACATGTTACAATGGCAGAAGGTGACGAAGTGCTATTTGAAAAAGGGGATATGTACATTTTACGGTATAACACAGTGAAGCAGTTTTTAAAAGATAATAAAGTGAGGTTGATTTAATGAACATTATATCCGCATGACAAACAATAGACGTCGCATGATTAAATTGGAAAGACGGGTTAACTGACTAAAATAAAGTCAATACATCGTTTAGCCTGTCTTTGAGTACATACAATAGCTAGCCATCTCTCTTGGGCGCTATTGAGATCAGACAAACAATGAACGTTATCGATAGGAAGTTTACTAAAAGGTATGATGGGTCCGTTAAAAGTCTCGTCATACCTATAAATTCTACATATTATGACTAACAGTGAACAATAGCTGGTATTCATTTTGGTTTAATGATCTACAGTTCATTATTGGAGAGGATAATTGCCATACCTCCTCTCCCCACTCACGCGGTTCTGCTATCCTCGACAGAAATAAATGGCTAAGAACAGAATTATATAATAATAATAATTATCAAGGGGCGTCTTTTTATTTAACAACAGCCACCTTTCTTGGCTTCATTTGGAGCGTAACTGCGTTGACTATCTAAACTACCGCGACCACGAATGCTTGGTGGTCTTAATTGGATTCTTTCGCCTTGTTGATTAAATGTATTTGTATTCGCATTATCATCCGCCTTTTGCTTTTTTGGTAAATTTTGATAAATTGTGTTGAAAACTGTTTCAAAAGCTTTATCTACATTGGTGGCATCCAAGGCAGAGGTTTCAATAAATAAGAAGCCTTCTTGTTCGGCTAATGCACCACCCTCCTCTGTACTTACTTGACGACTTGATTCACTCAAGTCGACCTTGTTACCTACTAGCATAATAACAATATTTGGGTCCGCATGGTCGCGTAATTCTTTAAGCCAATGTTGGGCATTTTGGTAGGATGATTGACGGGTAATATCTAGACAGAGATAATGTTAAAGAGACATAGGTCGGGGCTTTCTATATCTTACCATATACCAAAAGGGCACCTACAGCTCCACGATAATAGCTGCAAAAATAGACAACATCAATACGTGCACACCTCTTGTATAAAACTCATGTTACTTACGCCCCAGTGATTGCTCTGTATCTTTCTTGTCCACTTGTATCCCAAATCTGTGCCTTCACAGTTGAAGAGTCTAGACAAAGGGGGATAAATAAAACGCAAAATTCAGGGTCCTATCATTCAACTTTACCTATTTCGAGATTCTTTGTTGCAAATTCAACACCAATGGTACTTTTCGACTCCAAATTGAATTCATTAGACTAATCACAATTGAGTTTTAGATGAAATTGTTATTTTTCTATTTTTTGGACTACTTGCAGTAAAACGAGATAGTAAGTTTGATTTACCAACACCAGAGTCACCAATTAGCACAAGCTTAAAGAGGTAATCATACTCATCGTCAGCCAACATGTTTGAACAATAAGAAAAGAGACACAAGATTATAAAAGATTTTTTTCTGGTTTAATTGTTTATTTTTAGAATTCTGTGTTCCTATTCGATGCCCATAAAAAGTTTGTGAAAATGCACAGACAAAAAGTTTCGTCTACCAATATACAAATAGAGAAGTGTATAATAAGTAAGCAAAACATGTATTACGAAAATAGACCCCACGTTTTTTATAAAAGTAGAACAATTACTTTTGTGCATCGACTTTATCATGATTGCACGTGTTTTTCAAATATATGAGGCTAATTTATAGAAATAGAACGATTGTTTTCAGCTTAAAGTTGACAGAACTTAACTTTATAATAGATCATTTTACCATGATTTAGAGGCTTACATTTACATATATTAATAAACATACATGATCTTATATAATTCACACATGTGCTTGTGTATGTAATATAATGGGGAGTGATGTAGACATTACGTTTTTTTCTATAAAGTACCTTGTAGATAAAATACAAATAACAGATTTGAGTGATCTACAGATTTCAATATCTCTACCTAACACGATTTCTGTTAGAGGCTATTGTTGAGGGGCAAAAAAAGTGCAGCGCGTAGCACAGCAACGTAGCTTTCATGATGCTCTTCATACAATTAAAGTTAGAATAGCTTCGAGGCAGACAGAGCAAGATAGCATTGCTAGGGCGTATCATTTAAAAAAATGAAGAAGCACAATGATAGAACAAGGAGGGGAGGGGGAGCACTGTGCTTTGACATGTCAAAACATTGAAGAAGCACAGATACATGTGCTTGGTGGCAACAAAGAGATGCTGCAAAATGACAGGTGAATCAATCATAGAGTCTAAATTGCAATAATACTAAGGTATTTCTTTTTATGTCCAAGAATGCAGCAACATGATTTGTGCCAGCTTTTTTTTTTCCAAGAAGCACAGACAAAATAGAAAGATATAACTTGCCATGTGTTTATCTGAGTGTCCATGTGAAGGGATCAACATATATATATACAACACTGTAATACAATAAAACCACGTTTTTTAATATAATATCATGTTCATCACTTGTAATGAGTATTTTACTTATTATTTACACGTGCTGTATCTCGATTTTTATTGGTTTTTATCGGTTTATTTGTAAGTGTAATTTTATACCCCCTTTTTTGCGCATTTGCGCACTCTGGTTATTCTAATAGTAAACTACAAAAGACCAAGATTTATGGCTTGAATTTAATACGTTAATTCAATTTTAGTTCAGGTACATAAATAACAAGTGAATATCAGTCGATTGTATTCAATCCAAGAAAAGTTTCTATGTATATACAGACGCTAAATTGAACCCACTAAAAATGTCCAAAATAGAATCAAAATAAAATGCACATAACACAACAGACTATTTTACAAAAGGGATTAAAACGATGCTTTCATTGGAACTCAGACTTTTGCATGTGGTACCTGTCTGTTTTTACTCTACTTTCGCAATAAAAAAATATAAAAAGGGGAGCTTTTCTTTTTTCTTTTTTCCCTTCTTCTTTTATTGCATTTTTTTTTTTTTTTTTTTTTTTTTACCTTATAGAATATATTATCATGCTTCATGTATCAAACCAACATCAAACAATGACATCCAATCATCAAAAGTTTGGAAAACAAATATTAGCTGCAGCAAAAGATCAAGAGAGAAACGTAAAAAAAAAAAAAAAAAAAAAAACGATGTATTGATGATTGACTAATGTTTTTCATGGTATAGCGTGTATTTGAGAAAAGAAATTCTCTTCCTAAGCAAAAACAACAACTACGCAAATCTAGATCTTTAACAACAGAAAAGACCAATTTATTGGTTGATATGACCTTAAAGAGAAGATCTACTGGTTGTATTCGTCAACCATCTTATTACTCTTCTAGTACTTCTAATCATAGTACTGCTACAACCATTACTAAAGAAGTATGGCGCCCACCCGGCTTTTATGAAATACCCAACGTATTTGGTTCCGATTGTTTTCTTAAGCCTGAACCTTATGATGATCACAAAAACGCTTTTACATTACGTTCTTATCCTTCAACAAATAAATTTGTAGAAAAAAGACCTTGGTATCCAGTAGGTCCAGTAAACGAAATACCTCAGTTGCCTCCTTTGATCCGTCGATCCGAGAACGAATTCGAACGCAGCATACGTAAAGGTTTATCCCATCAAAAGAAAATTTCCATTTCCACACTTGATCCCCGTAATAAATATGCAAACTTTAAAGAAATTGGCACAGGGTAAGGCAACACAACAACACAAACCAAAAGTTATATATAAATGAACTCATTTTTTTTTTTAGTGTCAATGGTTCTGTCGTACGTGCTACCCATAAATATAAAAAGAATCTTCATTTAGCTATAAAACGATGTCGATTAGACCCCGATCGTGAATATAAAGCTGCTATTGTTAGAGAACTCCGTATTATGTCTTCTGGCCATGCTAATTTAATCCGACTCCGCGAAGTCACTATATGGCGCGATGATGTTTGGATGGCTATGGACTTAATGCGCTGCTCTGTTTTTGCTGTTCTTTGTCAAAGAGGCATCCCTGAAGAACACACTATCCATATCGCTTGTGAAACCTTAAGAGCTTTACAATACCTTCATAGTAAAGGCTATATCCATCGAGACATTAAATGTGAAAACTTGTTATTAGGTTGGAATGGTGAAGTCAAACTGGGTAAAAATAACAAACATAAAAAATCAACGGCTTCTAACACCTTCTATGTTAGCTGACTTTGGTTTAGCTACTCGTACTACCAAAAGAAATCGAGACAGACTGGGTACAAGTAAATGGATGGCTCCCGAAGTCATTCGGGAACAGTATTATAATGAAAAAATTGACATGTGGTCACTTGGTATCACTATTATTGAAATGATGGATCGCGTTCCTCCTCATTACCTTATCAAAGACGAGATGGAATTATTCCCCACTATCTTATCCGAACCTAGTCCCACTTTCACCTACAGTTATCCTACTATGTACATGCGCGGTTTAGTCGCTTGGTTATTAGACGAAGTTCCAAACACAAGACCTTCTGCTGCAGATGTCCTTTCTGTAAGTAACACTGTACAATAACTTTATTTTTTTTTTAATACCAGTGTTTCTGAACCTTTCTTTTTTAAAATAGGAAATTGAAGCTCATGTTCATAGCAGACTATTGAAATGCTCCAACTCTATAGAACTTGCAAGATTTGTCAACCATGTTTTACCTCACTAAGTTTTTTTTTTTTTTTTTTAATTATCAACAGAAATTATGTTATGATTGGTACACAACTTTATACCCTTTTTTTGCCCACCCCTCTATACTGAAACAAAGAGATCTTTGATTCTAATGTTTATTTTATGCTTTTTTTTCTCCCCTTTTTTTTTTGATTTTCTTTATGTTAATAAAAAAAAACCATCTTAATTTACTATACTAATACTGGTCGGTTACATAGTTGCCTAATAAACAAGAAGATTTAGTTTTAGAGATGACAGCAGCATGACAAAGTTACCTGGGAATACGCCAGTTTGATTATGAAGTCTTCCAGTCCACCAATCATTTTGATCTGCTGTTCTCTCAATAATTTCAATCTTATCATCTTTTCGAAAACTGAGGTCGCCTTCAGCCTGCGCAGTGTAATCATACAAAGCAATTACATATTGCGCAGGTGGTATATCAGGAGCAGAATAATACTGTGGCTGTGGAGAATAGTCCTGTTTACCATAAGACATAGGAGTAGCACCTAAGGAAGAAGTACCATTGTCATTACCATAGGCGGGCGGCGGAGGAGACCCTCCACTGCCATTTTGTTCAGCAGCTCTTAAAGCAGCACGATCTTGCAGTGATAATTTAGAATTGTTTTGTCCACCCGAAGCAGCTAACCAAGCCTTTCCTCCCGATTTTAATAGATCCATATTTTCCATTTCGCTTCGAACATCGCGTTGTGATTTTCGATAGCTGTATCCTTCTTCAATACCCAACGTATTTGTAGAAAATGATTCTAGGTTTTGGTTCAACAATTCGTAACAACGAGCATAAATCATGCCGTAAATACGACATTGCATGTTGTACAAGTTTTCAAACACGGGTTGAATAAACTGAGATTTTAGTTCGAAAAACTTTGGAAGTTCACTTTTCAACATGTCATTCAAATAATTATAGTCTTGTGTAGCCACGTCCAGTTGAGATTGAAGCTGTAATTTTTAAATTTAATGCAAGAGTTCGATGTTTTTTTTTTTTTTTACCTTGAATATTTGCTTTTCTTCACTGAAACTTCGTTCTTGTTTAGTGTTTAATTTTTGAAGAGCAATACGGTGCCTGTCAAAATCAACGAGTTTATGGTCTCGTTTTGTCATTGTCTTGTGGATGGTTTTAATCACCTCCGTTAACTCCATTAAAGGCCGAACGATGTCTCGGTCAACAACGTCTAGTTCCGGTAGTACTTCATCTCGACAATAAGCCATGGCAGCTTCAGCATCATTTACAGACTGAAGGGTCGCGGCTGCGGTGGGTTGAAATCGTTTTTTTACCATACCCTCTGGTATGTCTATACCTAGATTCGTGTCGTAAATGACAGCAAGGTATTGTGCCATAGCTGCTTGGTTAGACAATAAAGCTAAAATAAAACATGAAAAAGTTAGAGTTTTGCTGGAACAAAAAAAAAAAAAAAAAAAGTTCTATTGTATTCTTTTTTGTATACCGGCAATACTATCTCTAAAGACTCGAGCATCATTCGCTAGTGTTTCTACATATCTGGATATTTCTTTAAAATTTCTATGTAGTCCCAAGTACTCTGGATCTTTTGTTCCTAATGTAAAGCCATATTGTTTATATTCATTGGATTACTGAGAAAACTTACATTGTTTTACCTTCACTTTTCTTTGACATTAATGTGTATGGTAATCTATCTACTGCTTTTTTGAACCCCTAAACCATATTTAATATGGATTTTTAATCACATATATGCAATGGGCTTACTTTCCAACTCATGATATAGTATTTCAAGTGAAAAAAATGAAAAAAAAAAAAAAAAAAAAAAAAAAATTCAAATCAGACAAAGAAAAAAAAAAAAAGAGAAACCCCTCAACACTTTCAGTAGACTCCGTCACTCACAAAAGCAGTAGAAACAATGGACATCACTCTATTCTACTGACAAACATAAAGAGAATGTTTACAATTATTTTGAATTTATTAATATTTTTAGCACATGTATGACAATAAAGATCATTACGATTGGCGATGTATGCACAAGCCTGTTAAATTTGTTTTCACACTTCAAAACTTGGCACAAATTATGCAAATGCAATGAAACAACACCTATTGTCTAGCTTTATTTACATACCCTTTGTGAAGATTATTAGATGATATATCACACAGGATACTAAAAGACAGCTACCAACATTTCAATGATGTTTTATAAATGCTGCTCATAATAATCAAAACAGACACAATTTTTTTTTTATATGTTAACAGCGAAATAAGTAAGAGTGGTTTCAACTTTAAGTTTTGACGGTGGTTTACATGATGTTTATACTTAATAACGTATTATGCAAATACTCTGAGATATATTTCAGGAGAAAAGTCAGCAAGAACGACTGCGAACCAAGTATGTGATACCTTATTATAAGATGCGTTTATCAAGCAGTTGTTTCCAAGCAATGCGATTTTCTGTCCCGTTCCATATATCTTTCCTATTTAAAAGGGTTACTTTACTTTTATATTCTAAACCTGTAAAAACTTATTATTATTCCATGCTTCCTATAAACGACTACACGTTCGCTGTTGTGCCCCTTCCAACTTTTTGTGAACTACTACAATGCTTTCAATCGCCAGTCTCCCGCAGCGTTCGACCAACCTTTTTCATGATCCAATACAAGGCCATTGCAGCAGAAAGTACTTTATTCATTAGTGATACTAAAAAATTTATAGAGAAAAATTTGGTATAACTCTCCATTTTGGAAATGTCGTCAAACGTTTCATTGAAAAACAGCATAGAAGTACTTTATGCTTACCAATGAATCACTTTATTTGATACCATGTTTAGAGTGGTTGTTATCATTAAGAACAATAAAAGAAATGACATGTATTACTTTAATATACATGCATAAGTTTCTTTCTTTTGTGCAGTAGCTGATACCAGAAATACGTTCTTTATACATGTTGCAGGTGAGACAGATGTGGCGTATTGTAAAATGTAAATTCAACAACTTTTAGTTTTACCTGACGATACAGTGCCACTCCCATGACAACTCATGCGTCATTCTGAAAGAACAACAAGTAGGCTTACACTTCTTTAAAATAAGACAAGTAGGTACAAAGAAAGTGGCTAAGCATTGGTTTGAGTAAATCAAAAAAAAAAAAAAAAAAAGAGAAAGGGGTTTGTTCTGGTATATTTTCACCAATAAGAATGCGTGATTTGGACTTCGTGTTTCAATCAAAGTGAAGAGATGTAAGGGGGTACCCTTTATTTTTTTTTTTTTCTTGTGAGAGTCATCAGATAGAAGAAAAAAAAAAAAAAAAAGCTCATCTCTTATGAAACAATGTTGCGTGAGGGACAACACTTGATATTATTTACTAGTGGCAGATTCGTTTATTATTATCACATTAATATGTAATCATTACGGTATTATTGTTAGGGAAGACGCGTTATTTAATACTTCAAAATAATGTAAAGAGCATGAACTATTGTAAGGAGAGATTAATACTTTTATTCTGGTTGCTCTTCTGTAAAACTTACTAATTCCGGGAATAAAACCGAGACAAGTTAAAAGAATGTTGATTAACAAATCAGTAGTACAGCCTATAAATATAAAAAATGAACAGGTGCGTTCAGTTTTCATGGTTTATTTACTACGAACCTCTTTCGAGAAAGACACCAAGGGGAGGCAAGACAATAGCTTTATACAATATCAGCATACTTCTTTTGAGCGATGCTAATAACACTTACCAGCAATAATTTTACAGATATCAGAAGCAGTGAAAGCCATTTTGAAAGTTAATAGAAAAAAAAAAAAAAAGATTCAGCAGAAGGAACAAAATTGAAGTTGTATTTATACTTTTTTTTTTTTTCACGCCCCCCCCCCAACTTTGTAATACACAAGTGAATGTTAAGTGATATATTATGGTTATTTTTATTTCTGCATGATATTACATACATTATTCATTGTTCTCAAGATTGTCTTTATTTGTTTTACAACTAATTTTCTCGAAGTCGATAGGAGCCGTGAGCAAAACTAAGTGGTATCAGTCTCTCCAAATCGGCTGTGGCAAGTACCTGCAAAGTACTAGCATCCAAAACCAACAAAAAGGAAGTAGCTCTGGCTGAATTCATAACAACACTAATCAGAACACCTTCGTCTTCCCCAACTTCATCTTCTGGTCCAATAGCAGGTCTGGGAATAAATACAGATTCGCTAGGATAACAAAAATCTTGATGCCAAGATGCAACGATTTGCTTTGTTTCCATATTCTACAAATAAAAAAAAAAAAAAAAATTAGCTGCATTATTTTAAGAAACGGGTCCAAATTACAGTTTTAACAATACTATCCCAAATAGCACCATCTTTCAAAGAGTTTGAAGCAGAGAAGCCAAGACCGTACATGAACGTCTGCTTATACATTTTAAATTTAGGGTTGATTTGGGGTAGCTCGATCGAAGGAGGTACTCTCTTGTCGTATGTTGCAATAGGCATCCAAGAATACCATTTATTTGTTGCTCCAATATTGTGCTGCTGGTTGTATTCAATATCGTTATTATTCGTCTTTTTGTTACCCAAAAATCCAAAAACGGATGAAATACGTGAGGTTACCGTTGTCTTTGAAGGAATCAAAGAGTTGTTGGCCAAGTAACCAATCTTTTCCTCTTCAATATTAGCAAGCATATAACGTCTCACTTCTGAGGCAACGAGGCGAGAGGGCTTCATTGTGCTTGGATTGCGAAGATATTCGGTAGACAATTGACGTGCAATGGTATCATCTGGATAACAAATCATATCTACATAAACGTTATCGCGGTCGTCTTCGAAAGCATTGATATGATTAAATGTGAAACAAGGATCCGAACGATAAGTAGCAACCACGTCGCCTCCCTGTCGAGAGATCACGTAGAATAATGTGGGTTCAGAAGCCTTAAATGAAAATGAATCCATAATGCTTTCGTTCCAATTGTATTTAACACCACTAGCATTAGCGAGCATTGGGCAAAGAACCTAATATAAAATAAGTCATCTAAGCTAAGGAGAAAGTTCAACACTTACAAAAATGATATATTTAGGGGTGATAGAAAATGTATTGACATAGGCCATAGGTGCAACGATGGAAGCGATAACATTGCCTTTAGGATTTCTGTCGGATATCGAGAAAAAGTTGTACTTTACAGACTGATAGCCAACTTCCAAAGTAAAGTTGATGTATTCTCCTGTACGACTATCGAACTGGCCATTGGGACAAGAGCTGGTGCCTTTGAATTTTGGATTGATTTCATTCCAAGTGAGTAAACGCATAGGTTTCAAATCAAAGGGGTCCAACTCTTGAATCTAGAAATAGGTAATCAGTAATTTTCTAGCTTTAACAGTGAAAAGTGATTTACATGATTAGCATGATTTTGCGCGAAAAGTCTTCCTTCTAAGCCAGGGATAGTAGCTAATACACGAGCACCACAAGGCTCAGCATCAGGTTTACCAACCTTAGAATTTCCCAAAATTTTGGTGAGAACCGTTTGGTTTGTGTTGGACATATAAAGCCCGTTAGGATGTTGGGGTGCATAACCGTGATGTTCTCTAATCTTTTCCACCAATCTTTTACTTGTTGCTTTGTTTCTATAAGTAACTGTATTTCTTGCGCCGTTTAAATCAAATCGGTTGACAAGAGGAAGTCTATATAATACCATCCGTTAGAAACACGTACGCTTCTAAATAGGGCCATCTTTACGCATCAAACCAATGTCCAAAAGTATAGTAGGCTGTAGCATTTTGAAGTTCGCCATCAATCTCAATTTTACGTTGATACTTGATATCGTATGTTGCTGGTCCTACAGTATAATACTCTCCAATAAGCCACTCAGGCAGTTGGCCTTTGACAACTAAATCATCAATTTGATCACTATCTTGAACATTTTGAAACCCCTATAAAAATGCTTAGTATCTATGGAAACTAGGGCTTAATTTTCATTTACTTTAATAGCAGAGGTGTCGTCATCTAAGATTTCTTTGTCAATTGATTGAGTTTGCTGATTATCTACATCTATGACATTTGTAGTTGCAACTGAAGTTTGTTGTACAATGAGGTCTTCAACATCATCCTCATCTTGCTTCTCTTCTACGGTTTCTAGTAACACGTTTGACTGAGCAGCCCAAGGATCATTTTGTTCATAATTTTCTAAAGAGAGAGAGGCTAAAGGATGTTCTTTTTCTTCTGGTTTAACGTCTACTTGCTCCCAATCTTCTTCAGCAGTAACTATAGCAACTGGTTCTTTATCAACAGCTCTCGAAGTGTCAACTAAGTTACTTGTTTGCTGTTCGTCTTCAGAAGTGCTCGAGTTGTGAACAAGACTCACTTGCTCTTCTTCATTAGTATCAAAAAGTAATTTGTTCTCGGCCATGTTGGTAAATTACTAAAGTAAAAAAAGCCAAGTAAAGCTGGGGAAAATCAAATTTAAAGTTTTATTCTAAAGGATTGTCCCTTTTAAGTTCAGTCCAGAACAAAAAAAGGTGATTTTGGGGTATACAAAGTAAATACACTTGCTTTTTTTTTTTTTTTTTTTTTTTTTACGAAGGCTTTCTTTTGCTAAGAAGGCAAATAAGCTCTTTTAAAGGCTAGAGGGTAAGAAGCACCTTCATGCTTTTACTTATTTTTTACGACTGGGTTTTCTAAAAATAACTTTTCAAGTTCAAAGTGGCATACAAAGACTTTTTAAATTTATGCATCCCATATCGAAGCAGTCCTTCTTTTACAAAGCAGTAGCTTGGATCCGATGAAAACATACTTGAAACGTAACTTCTTATTGTCAAGAAAGATGTTAAAAAGAAAAGAACAAACCTTTAGAAGTGAGAACTTGACTCAGGTGGGCTGGGCAACTCAGTATTTTCAATGCAAACGACAACACGTATACTACACTTAAGATAGAAGAATACCAAAAGAGCAGCAGCTTGTACATAATTTGTCGATATTTTTAAAATATATATACACTTTTTATATACTAGTTATTCCTGTAGGAACCTAATTTTGGTCCTCATCACACTATTAGTCTGAAATGAGGTTCACCCAAGGAGTATATATATTTTATTCAACTCAAAAACATATTAGATGAGTGATGATTAATTTTGATGTATGCAGTAAAATAGACTTTGAAAGATACATGAAACCTTGGCGAGAGACAAAGACAGACGATTAAACAATACAAGTTTGTTAATAGCATATACAAATGACAGGTCTCAATAAACATCTCAAGTTGTAGGACTGGGGGTATCTCAAAGAGACGTTCGCTTCGATCGGATTCTCTTTTGCGCAACTTTCTAAGAAGTACTCGAAGAATGGCAATGTTTCCAAAGAACATCCTCCTGACTAATAGCCGTACTCACTGGGACCTGAAGTTCATGCCTGCATGGGGCTCATAGAACAGTCAGCTACAGCATTTCCGATAGATACTAGCTACTACCAAAGTCCATCGCGGCTTACACTGAATCAGCGACCTCATACGCCAGCCTACGGGGGGAAAGGGGGGTGTGAGAGAATATAATACAAGACAAGAGATAAAAACGAGACAAGCCAATGCACACACAATAAACAAACAAATGCGCCTTTAAGAGAGGAAGTAACACAGAATAAGGAGAGGTATAGGCATGAAACATTTTGACCAACTAGTTAGCACATTTACATTGACTAAACTAGCTACTTTTTATAAGAGTTAGTTATGAAGGCGTTTGTATAAATATTTCAAAAAATCTTACACTTTTGAGCAGGAATATGCGCTTATAAGCAGTGATAAGTAGAAGAATTTACGCGTAACAGCAAGGAGATTTATACCATTTTTACAGATTATGATAGTTATATGGATATCAAGTATAGGGCTATGATAAAAGAGATTTAATACACTTCCAAGTGCTATACATTTACATGATAATCTTACACTTCTAAGCGCGTCTGTGAGAACCTTGAGCAGATGTTACAGCGGGATTCATTTGTAGGATTATGTATTTTTGAAGAGCTTTTAAAGAAAGCACAGTTGTTTTGACTAGCCATCATTCAGAGTTTGTATTTGCAACGATAATTTGTAAAGAGGGAAAGAAAAAAAAAAAAAAGAGGGTTTCCCAATTTATGCACAATATCTAAGCCCATCATACTTGTAAACAATACTGCATCACTGAGGTGATTTATCATTCTCCGTAAATTCCCATCACTTACAATTTAAGTGCATAATGAATCTCACTCAGGAATAGCCGGATTAATAGAACATCAACTAGCCCAACAGAAAAAGGTATAAAATAGCCGCATAATTTATGAGTTGCCTTAAAGTCTTTTTGATCCAATCTTCTTACCATTATTTATGGTGCATCTCGGCCTATAACACTTTGACTTAAATTTCCTACGCTACTAACATATCTCTGTGCTTTTAAATAAAAGCAAATCACTTTAAGCTTAATGACGACTATTTTCTTGGATTTTCTTAGACATGCAATTTTTAGACTGCGATTTCCTAAAAAAAAAGTGAAAGCATACACTTTTTTTTTTCTTTTTACCAAAATACGTAATATAAAAAGGCTCTTGCTTCTTGTTGTATAATATGGTACTTTTGTATATTTCTGTTATAAGTATTGTACTGAACTCTGCTTTAAGGATTTCTTGTTTGGTAAAAGAAAAACTCCTCAGGAGTTGCTTCGTCAACACCAAAGAGCAATCACCAAGGCACAACGTGAATTAGATCGTGAGAGAGAGAAACTCGAAAGACAAGAAAAGAAGCTTATTATGGATATTAAAAAATCTGCTAAAGCGAACCAAATGGGAGCCTGCAAAGTCATGGCTAAAGATTTGGTTCGTACACGACGAAATGTTCAAAAGTTTTATCAAATGAAAACACAATTGCAAGCTGTCGGTCTTCGTATTCAAACCTTACGTTCTAGTCAGCAAATGGCTGAAGCTATGAAAGGTGCTACTAAAGCTATGGGCTCTATGAATAGACAGATGAATTTACCTCAAATTCAAAAAATTATGATGGATTTCGAAAGAGAGAGCGAAATGATGGACATGAAAGACGAAATGATGGGAGACGCTATTGACGACGCTTTCGAAGAAGACGAAGATGAGGAGGAAAGCGAGGAAATCGTAAATAAAGTTTTGGATGAAATTGGAATTAGTTTGAACCAAGAGGTAAAAGTTAAAAGTAACTGTAGAGACAGGGCAAAAATTGATTACTTCTATAGCTCGGGGAAGTCCCTACTGGCGTTAGACAATCTGAGGCGACAACAGGTACTTCCGAGAGAATTCCTCAAGCTGAAGGTTTGTCTGCTGATGATGCAGCATTACAAGCAAGATTGAACAACTTAAGAAGAGAATGAACTTTATGTAATAAAACTCAAATACCTACTTTTTAAAGACTCTTTATTATCAGAGCCTTTTTTTTTTTTTTGCTCAGTAAACAAAACGCTAAAAATGGACACAAACTTTGTTCAGCCATTCAAGCCACACATCTAGTTTATATTGAATGCTTTCAGCTTTTTGTTTTTCGAGCTTTCAATATTAATTACAGCATTTTTTTTTTTTTTTTTTTACATAGTATTTGCTTTGAAACATGTGAAATGATGCTTTATTTCATTATTTTACAAAGGCTTTTCCATTACCACTCAAGACCATTTCCTTCGTAGTCGTAGTATTTGCCCGAGTCTTCAAGAGTTAAGCTATCCAATTTAGCAAGCTGACCACGAATAGAATCAGGGACAGTGGTAGGAGCTTCTTCACCACCCATGTCAGTTTGACACCAACCAGGATGAGAAGCATACACAACAATATTTTCTTTGACAAGCTTGTTGGCAGTCATCTTAGTAAGCATATTAACGGCGGCCTTAGAGACACAGTAAGGGACGCTGAAACCCCAACCACTAGCATCGCTCATGTTAGAGATAGAGCCCAAAATAGAAGACATGTTGAGAATCTTCTTGAGTTGATCTTGACCGCGCTTGCGAAGAAGAGGCACAAAAGCTTTTGTCACTTCGTTAACACCAACAACGTTTGTTTCAAACAATTTGTCTAATTCATCCTTAGGGCTTTATAAAGTTTAGTTTCAACAATTCATTGAAAAGAAAAATTGATTACATACGTGTTTTCAAAATCGAGGTTCATGATACCATTAATACCAGCATTGTTGATCAAAACATCAATGCCTTGAGGAGCTTTAGCATCGATTTCAGAAGCAGCAGTCTAATTGGATAAAGTTTTAGCAGGATAACGGAAAAAAGCATTATGAGCCGGGATTACCTTAATGGACTCTTCGTTCGTGGTGTCCAACTTGATTGCAAAGACGTGCTTATTGTCAACTAATGACTGAAGCCCTTCAGAAGCAGTGGGGTTACGAGCACAAGCAAAGACAGTATCGCCTCTTTCGCGAAGCTGCTTGACAAATTCAAGTCCAAGACCACGTGAGGCACCAGTAACAATATATACTTTTGACATTTTTTGACACGAAAGGAAATTAAAGAGAGAGAGAAAAAAAGGCAAAGAGACAGATTGTTTAAAACTGCCAAACATTAAATCAGCGCTGCTTATAAATTTTTCGAGAAGCTTATACAATTACTGTGTCAGAAAAAAGCGGGTTGTGACTACTCTGTGACCGGCAAGTAAATTACAGAATCAACTTTTTTTTTTTTTTTAATTTTTCTATTGTTTTATATACAAATTATAATGGCAGGAATTAGTAAGTTACAATGTCGATCATAACGAAACAAAAATAGCGTACATTAAAGGCAGTGGTTGACTTTCAATTGGTATAGAAAGTAAAAAGAATCGCAACGCTGATCGTTTCAATGGCTCCAGTACAGTATTTACAATTAGCAAGTTAGTGAATAGTTGTTAACAATCTAGTACAAAATAGAAATAAAGAAGGATCCTGGATTGCCTAAACTCGGAAACTTTAAAAATAAGCAGACAAATAATGATGAAGCCAGTAAAAAAAGAGTAAAAAATTGTCTACTTGAACAAAAATAGGTACAGCTTACTAACAAGACTCTTATAGGTCATTAATAATAAAGAACGTCAAAATCTAGCACGTCAAAACTTGCAAAACAAAAACAGAAATTTGAATATATTTGATATGGTTAGAAGCGCCGAGGAAAGAAATCAAGAATTTGAAGGCAGCACAGAGTTTGGTTTAGATAAAGAAGTGATTGATGCTGCTGCGACAGGGCAAAAAGACAACTCGAAAAAAGCTTATTATCGTGAATTTAGAAAGGTTTTGGAAAATGCAGATGTTGTTTTAGAAGTATTGGATGCACGTGACCCTCTAGGTACTCGTACCAAGAGCGTTGAGCGTATGATTATAGATAGTGGTCTCGACAAGAAAGTCATTCTTGTTTTGAACAAAATTGGTAAAAATCGCCAACTGCCAACACGCCCCTAGCTTGACTAATACCTTTTTAGATTTAGTGCCCAAGGAGAATGTCGAACAATGGTTGAAATACTTGCGAAATGAATACCCTACTATTGCTTTCAAAGCATCTACACAACACCAGCGTGATAATCTCGGTCAATCCAATGTATCAACGGATGCTGCCAGTACAAAGATGTTGAATTCTGCGGAATGCTTGGGCGCTGATAGTCTTGTCAAATTGTTAAAAAATTACTGTCGAAATGTGAATATTAAGACTAGTATCACTGTTGGTATTGTTGGTTATCCCAATGTCGGTAAATCCTCAGTGATCAATTCCCTTAAAAGATCTAAAGTATGTGGTGTTGGTTCAACACCAGGCTTCACTAAGGTTGCTCAACAAATCACTTTGGATAAGAATATCAAGTTATTGGATTGTCCTGGTATTGTATTTGCTCAACAAGGTCAAGATGGTCAAAATGCTGCTGAAATCACTTTGAGAAACTGTGTAAAGGTTGAATTATTAGACGACCCCGTTGCTCCAGGTAATATATAGGCTTTGTGTTAGTTGTCTATTTTAACTCACTGCTTTATTAGTGGAGGTCATTCTATCTAGATGCTCAACTGAACAACTTATGCAAATGTATAACGTGCCCTATTTTAACAATGCACATGAGTTTCTGGTCTTACTTGCCCAGCAGCGTGGTAAACTAAAAAAGGTATGTTATGCGTATATGATTTTAGAAAAGCGGCTAATCTTTTTATACGTATATATATATACGATAGGGAGGTGTAGCTGATACTCACCAAGTTGCTCGCCACGTTTTGAATGATTGGAATGGCGGTAAAATTCCTTACTACACTACTCCACCTTCTTCCAAGGAAAGTCATATCGATGCATCTGTGGTATCTACTTGGGGAGAGGCTTTGGATTTGGATTTGGTTGCCAATGACGATGATCGTATGATGGAAGACGCGTGAGGGAATGCCTTTCATATGAACAAATAGTATTTAACCCCCTAATAAACTTCATTCTTAGCCGTTATTTCTTAGTAGATTGTATGTATAATGTGAATGCTCCACTTCTTTATCTTGTTCCATTATTGGTCAAGATAAAGCTTTAAAATGAACTCGATTTATGATTTGTTCAGAGTCAATTTTTTATCTGCATGAATATGGGAAAACGATAAAGGACTTGTTATAAATTGAAATGTTTTTACTAAATTACTTCTTTCTTTCCTGAAAAAAGAAAAATGTTCTCAAGATTATTAGTTTCTATTAGAGAATCCATTACCCGAACATCAAACGGCCGTGCTGGTTCAAACAGGAACACTGACTATTCTAGTGATTTTTCATGCGACTCTAGAAGACCTTCTGTCTCGGAAGAGTTGCTGCATAACAATGCCGATGATAATAATAGCGTTTTGTCAAAGTTTTCTACTAATAACCAATCTGTTCCTGTTCGCATTATGGAAAGAAACAAGTCAGTCACTGAGCCTATACCTATTGTTGGATCTGTTGCTTCAGCGACTACTGGTGTCAATGGTAGACGCGGCTCTTTGTTTGGTATTTCTAATGTTACTTATGATGATTATGTACAGAAGGATCTTATTTCAACCTCTTGGAGTTAAATTTTCTCTCTTCTGTATATGCGTTTGGCTCTGTGCATTATGGCACTTTCCCCCCCCCCTCGGTTAAAGTAGCCAATGTTTGACCGCATCATTTTAGCAATTGGCTCTTCTTATATAGCTTATATATCAGTTTATTTTCCTCTACATGCATTCATTATTTATTTCTTGTTCACAATAAAAAAGAAAACATTACATGTATATATTCGATACTTGTCTAGCTGTAATTCTATAGTTTATACATAATAGGAAAAGTACAATAGTATTGGTTTGCATTATAAGGTCAGCCAGAAAGAAGGTTTAAGCTGTTACTGTAAACTATTCCGTGGCATGTTTACTTAATATGTAAACCACGTGTTTAGTATAATTTACAAGTTTCAAATATAATCGCTATAAAATTGATGAAATAACAGACAATGGTTGCTAGTATGATATGCAAAGGAAAGAAGTAGCTTCTTGGCTTAAAATATGAATAACCTAGGAAACATGAAAAAAGACTCTTCTAGATTATGTTTCTTTGATAAGAACTAAAATACTTCTGAATCAACTTTACATGCCTATTTACAAGACTTTTCATAGCAGAAACACTTATTAAAGGCTTTTATGAACTTTTTCCTTTTTTTCAAGTTATAACTACATCGGGAAGAGAACATTCTGGTGAATTCTCATAAAAATTTTTACCGGGGAATGGCTGGACAGCTGTCAAAAAAAAAAAAACTTAAAAAAAAAGAGCGAAAATCTATATATTTTTAACAATGTGGAGAGGAAAATGAAATAAGGAGATGATTAAACGATGCTTTTGGTAAATAAATAGTTTTTTGTTTTTCGAGTGGAATTAATTTTTGTGAGCACGTCTAGACTTGATAGATTGAGCTAATTCATCCAACATTTCTTCAGTTGTAGCGAAATCAACACAAGCATCTGTGATGGAAACACCGTACTTTAAGGCAGCAGGACCAGCCTCAGGAACACTTTGCTTACCTTCGTTGATGTTTGATTCAATCATGACACCAACAAGAGAGTAATCACCAGCAGCAATTTGTTCAGCCAAATCATGGGCAACCTTGGGTTGGTTACGATGATCTTTACTAGAGTTACCATGGGAACAATCAATCATAATATTAGCTCTAAGACCAGCCTTTTCCATAGCAGCCTTAGCTTTTGACACGTGTTCAGCAGAGTAGTTGGGTCCTTCATTAGATCCACGCAAGATAACATGACAATCAGGGTTACCAGTAGTGTGAGTAATACTGACAGTACCGTTCTTAGTGACACCCAAAAAGTGATGAGGAGCAGAAGCAGATCCAATACCATCAATAGCAACACGGACATTACCATCAGTACCGTTCTTGAAACCGACGGGGAAAGAAACACCAGAAGCGAGTTCACGGTGGAGTTGAGATTCGGTGGTACGTGCACCAATAGCACCCCATGACATAAGATCGGCAAGGTATTGAGGAGAAATGGTATCAAGTAATTCAACAGCAACAGGCATGCCCATATCAGTAAGATCGCAAAGAAGCTTACGACCAACACGAAGACCCTTATTAATATCATAGCTAGAGAAAACCAAAATTAGTATTTTGGTATACAACCATTAAAAAAAAAAATAAAAGCTTACCTATTGTTGATATCAGGATCATTAATTAAACCCTTCCAGCCTACAGTGGTTCTGGGCTTTTCAAAGTAAGAACGCATAATGATGACAAGTTCACCTTGATGCTTCTCTTTCACCTTTAATAATCTTTGACCTAATGACGTGTCAACAATTTCTCTCTCTCTCTCTCTCTCCATTAATAAACTTACAGTATTCCTTAGCAGCTTCAGTATCATGAATAGAACAGGGACCAACAATAACAATAAGACGGTCATCTTTACCTTGAAGAATGTCGGATAATTCTTGACGAGCTTTAGTAGAAGTCTTTTGAGAGTTTTCAGACTATAACCGAAAAAAAAAAAGATAAGCCAATGGATTCATTTCTTACAATAGGTTTACTTACAGTAGGGAATTCTTCTTGAAGGAAAGCAGGAGTTAATAAAGCGTTATAGCCAGTAATACGAAGATCTTCCATCATTTTTATGTAAATATAAAGTGTAAAGAAAAGAAAAAAAAAAATTTAGACAAGGCTAGATAAAATTTTTTTATATGTAGCATAATTCGCGAATTGTGTATTATAGCAGTCCCTGTTTAACCTTTCTATTTTGGCCATTTTTGGAAGTTTAGCTACATGACTCACAAAAAATCATTGAATTCATTTTTAAAAATTAAAACCCATATATAAATCTGTTTGTATAAAAATACACAACAAAGCACTTTGATTTAATGCTAGCAGTAACATGAGTAGTAGTCGTGTCATTATTATTTACTAAATGCTGTCAAAAAGATAAGATTGATATTTCTGATAAATGTGTATTCTAAAACCGTTTGTCATTGGATAAAAAAAACATGACATAATACGAATGTTTTAAATTAATAACTAGTCTAGGATAAAAAAAAAAAAATCGTGAAACTGCTGCAAAGAAAGTATACATATGAAACTGAGACTCTCTTCAATTTGAAGCTTATTCTTACGGGTATCCTAAGTGACGGAATTTTCATATGATTAGATCAGAAAAAAAAAAAAAAAAATCCATCAAAAAAAAAAAAGCAGTCAGAGTCAATTGCACTCCATGTATACCAAAAGATTATAAAACAACAAGTTCATTTCTATGGTTTAACATTCACGTTTTTTTCTGCTCTTTGAGATAATAAGTAAAAATTCCAGCTCCCACTTCTCCATCTAGAAATATCTGTTCTTTTTATCTTGGAGGATACCCCTCTTCAAGAGCAACTTGATCTATGCGGGTCATTTCATATTATTTCTCTTTCAGCAGCTGACGTTCAAAGTCACTTTTACGATAGAAACTGTGAATTAAAGTACTTGTGTGTTTTCTCTCAAATAAAGACTGAACCTATATGTTTATATGAGCTCCTATCCATGAAGAAGAAGGCAGCAACTTTCTATTGTGATTATAGGTAATAAATCGAAACCTTCTTCCTTGATGTGTGTGTGTGTGTGTCTTTTATTAAAACACATTATTAATTAATTAATAATAATAATAAAAATAAAAAAGAGCAAAGTCATCAAACTTCTATAATGACTGTTTTTGTCAATTTTACTTCAAGTATTATTATTTAGATATTACAATGTTTATACATGTAAAACTAACAATGAAGGTTACACTACCGAGTCAAAATTTATATAATTTTAGAACGTGTGACTTTCAAAACAGAACTGTTTAGTTAGCCAACCACATTTATCCGCCCTGAATTTGTTTAAATTAAAATTTTCTATTTTTTCTTCTTCTTTCCCCTCCTTTCTTCAAAAAAAAAAAAAAAAAAAAAAAAAAAAACTTGGAGAGCAATGTCTTTTATGATTTCAACACATTTGACAAGATCTTCTAGAAAAGAAAGGGTTTCTGACTGGATTGGACATAAAAAGAGATATATCCCAGGTGAGAGAAGCTTCGTTTCTTAATGTTAATATGTTACTTATGATAGGGGATTAGATAACTCCAAAATGGATGTTGATTGGAAAGATGTCCATTCAAACATTAAACAAATGGATCAGACATATGATGCAGCTTTTTATGCATGGCTAAAATCAGAAGAAAATGTATTGGTTACATCCATTTATTTGCAGAGAATCGCAAATGAATATTCTCTTGAAAGGATAAGCAACGCTATGGAATGGCTTGTGAAGGACTGGAGATGGGAAAATACGAGTATATTAGTGAAGCATGTTACAGCAGATTGGTGTAATGATAAAGGTTATTTATTTAAAAGTATTTTAAATCGTACAAATAACTGACGCCAATAATAGGCGATATTAAAAGAGCACACTTATTAAGAAAACTAACAGAAAGTTGGGATACTCATACTACAGCTGCCTTAATGACCTCTATATTAACCTCTTCACCTTATTCTACATGCCCTTCCAACAAAAGAGAAAAGTTTCTTAGAGAATTCACAAAGAATTGGGATTTTTCGAAATTATCAGAATTTTTCATGTCTTTAAGAAGTAAAGCAAATGTAGATTACAAGTTTAAATGTCTCATGCTCCAACAAGCCGCACAAAAGGACAAGGCTTCCTCATCAATTCGCTTTTACCACCATCATAAAAGAATGTCTAGTCACGATGATCTACTAGCAGTAGATCAAGTGCAGCACAATAAAGACACATATAGAAATAGAACTACCTCTTCATCATCCAGCTCAACGATGGATCATTCTAGTATTCTAGAAAATTCAACAGAGTCATCAGCATCAAACTTACATAGCTATCACCACCACCTAAGTAATCAAACAACCAAGAAACAATAAAAATATTACCCCCCCCCTTAGGCTCAATGTATTACGTATATAACTACAAAATGAGCAAGTATACGTTATTTAAAAGGAGTTCGGGGATCGTGCATGAGTTTTTGTCAAAAATGGTGTGTATGTAGTGAAATAATAAAATGGAATATCTGCATGACCTTTTTTATGCATACTACATTTTCTACAACACTTTTTTTTTTTTTTTTCTTTTTCTTCTTTCTTTTTTTGTTCACTTTACAATGAGTTCAGCATTCTATGATACATTGAAAAGATCTGACCTAGATCAGGTAAAGTAGTATACAACCTATGTATTCTTTCAAGTGAATTTACTTTTTTTTTTTTTTTTAGTATTATAATAGGTACAATTTGAATTATATAAAAGTAATCAGCATTGACTCAAGTACACATTAGCTTTTTATCATATGGCATAACAGAATTAGATAGATTAGCTGAGGTATCCCTTAAAACTTCCCCTTGTTTTCAAATTCCTCCTGTAGACAATGTCTCATGAGTTTTACATTAGATATCAATGCAAGATTATGGTAGTTTGGGCGTTGTATCCATCACAGATAGAAAGAGACTATTCCAGGTAAGCTTTAAATATACCTTATATGTCAAAATTTTAATTCCATCAAAGCTTATACAAACATTGCGTGAACACCAAAACGTCATTGTCATACCGCCGTCTCCCAACACTCGGGATTTTTCTGTCGAACCCAACACGACATTGTCTTTTGCTGGTCTTAGAACACCACAGCAGCAAAAGTCGCGTCTCAAGTTCCCAATTAAAAACAACATGGTTGGGTTATCTAGTGTCTCCTACATGAAGAAGAGCGCATCGAAAGAATTACCATCGAGCATTCCTACCAGTATGTCTTCACCCAGAGTGACTTCGAGTCGATCCCCCATGATATCTAGAAAACAAGCCCCTAGTTGTATTCGTAAGCAGCAAGACGAGCCAGAAGAAGATGATGAGCGAGAGATTGTGAGCAATCACGGCCTGCTGAATCCTTACGGCATACCCACAGCCAACCCGTCTTCTTATCATAGACTAAAAAAGAGTGATTTGAATCAGAAAATTCGTGTTTGTGTACGAAAACGACCCCTTTCGAAAAAAGAAGTGGAAAGATCAGAAAAGGACATCACACCAGCACAGAGCTGTCGAACCATTCATGTCAATGAGCCAAAGTAAATGTTTATTAGGATTTAGAGTCTAACATAACTAACGTGATATAGGGTCAAAGTGGACTTGACAAAATACATTGAGCAACACGTTTTTAACTTTGACGATGTGTTTGATATAGACGCTACCAATGACTATGTAAAGTTACTCTAAAGTCTAAAATAGACTACTTTACTCATTTCTACTGGATAGATTTATCAAAGAACTGCACAGCCTTTAGTAAAATACATTTTTACTGGTGGAAAAGCGACTTGTTTTGCCTAGTAAGTGTAAAATTGGGGTTTGTTTCTAGTAATGACTTATTCTTTGAGAAAGTGGTCAAACAGGTTCCGGAAAGACCTTTACAATGATGGATCCTAAACATGGGCTCTACATATTGGCAGCACAAGATATTTTCAAAATGCTGCAGCAGCCTGAATATCAACATTTGAATGCATGGATTGGATTCTATGAGATTTATCAAGGACAGCTTTATGATTTACTCGCTGAAAGGAAGAAATTATTTGCTAGGGAAGATGGGAAACAAAACGTTGTGATTGTAGGTCTAAAAGAGTATTTGATAAAAAATGTATCGGATTTGATGCAAGTGTTTGAATATGGAAATCAAGTTAGAAGCACAGGTACATATACAGACGATAATTATTTTTTTTTTAATACCAATTGTTATTCCTTTAGGAAGTACTGGTGCTAATTCTGACTCTTCTCGTTCTCATGCGATTATGCAAGTGCTATTAAAACCAGCCGGAAAAAAGAAGTCAGTAGAGCCTATTGGTAAATTGAGTTTCATCGACTTGGCTGGAAGTGAACGTGGTGCTGATCGTGGAGAGACAGATTTGAAAACAAGAATGGAAGGAGCAGAAATCAATAAAAGTCTACTGGCACTCAAGGAATGTATCCGAGCTTTAGACTTGGATAAGAGACACACACCTTTTCGACAAAGCAAATTAACACAAGTGCTCAAAGATTCGTTTGTGGGAAATTCTCGAACGTGTATGATAGCGACCATCTCACCCAATCAGTCCAACAGCGAGCACACTTTAAACACATTGAGATATGCCGATCGTGTCAAGGAATTAAAGAACGAACAAGATGAGAATACTGTTGTGAATACGACGCCAGCCAAGACAAATGGGGACCTTAGCTTATTCCTCGATAATGAAGACTTGCCGTCAGATTCTATTTTAGATACAGATTTTCCTCATGAAGATTATCATCAGAGTACTTTCCAAAAAGCGGCCTCACCTTCCAACACACCCACTCCTTCAAAAGACTCGCCTTTAAACCAGTTGGATACCATGTTAATTCAGGAATTTCTCGCAGAACATAGAAATGAAATCAGAGAAACAAATGAGTGCTCAAAGCAAGAAACACGCCATTTGACGAATGTGTCACTTGAATTGACATCCAGTAACCAATTCAAGGTATCGAATGATTTCCTTGATTATTTAAGCCAACTTGATGAGATACTAGATAAGAAAATATCTGCCATTGATAGTTTGAAAGAAAAAATACGAATTGTTTTAGACAGTGCAGAGATTTAATAAATTATTTTTTTCTCAAGCAACATGTTTTTATTACAGATTATAAATAGTATTAAGCTGGGCGGGAAGAATAAGATTAGAGTACAATATGATGAATGCATTGATTATTCAATAGACCAACGTCTAGCAGAGTTTGATTTTTCAATTCCCAAAGGTGCCATAGAATGTGTCGATGTAGCAGAAGCAGTTGCATGAGATACTATGAACAAAAAAAAAAAAAAAAAAAGTGATTAAATGATATAAGGCATAATACTTGGTGAGCTTTACTATGGTTCATTAATCCAAGGTCGAAATTCTTCAAGCATATAATTGCAACAGGTACAGAAGCCTACAAAAGCATTAAATGTGTGAATTGACCATTTATATTCATTTCATGCACAAGATCTTACTATGATCAGCACCATATCCACACATACTATATTGTATTATAAGTGTCTTGATAGCAAAAAAAAAAAAGGTAGAGTTACTTACAAAAGAAGGTTAAAAAGGTTTTTGAGCCTACAAACCTAATAGGGTTTTGTGCTATTTGAACAAGTGTATAGATATAATAGACCATACTTGCAACACATAAGACTAGAAAAATATACATGTGAATCTTTTTCTCTCGACTCAGCTATTATTCATAAAGAGTAAGTTAGAATGTATACAATTAAAAAAAAAAAAGAAAAAGAAAAATACTTTACACCCCAATAGGCAGATAATAGCATTGTTATAGATACAACACAACTTAGAATGATGTGTTCAATTAACTCTTTCACTATACTTGATTGTTCACCGTTTGCTTCAGCATCAGGCCACCAAGCGACAATAAGAATAGCCAGATATTGAATAGAGAAACCAAGGAAAAAGAAGAGATCTACCTTTAACAACATCATAAAGATTTGATACATTTTGTAGCGATCTATTCTTTTTTGTTTAATTAACAAGTTTTTTTTTTTTTTTTTTTTTCCTTATAATGATAATCACCTCGCATAGCCAGATCAGCGCCAATTTTTTTATAAATATGCCAACCAAATTCTAAATACAATTTGTAGGCTAAAAATACAAATATGATGGTAGTAACAATCATGACACAAATTTGTGTTATTTCAGCCCATTTTGATAGATGATAGGCATTCGACAAGTACATTAAGGTCGCATTATTGCCAATGATATCTTCATCAATTAAAGTTGAGGATTGATGAAACTGAATTATTGAATAGGCACTCATTCCCAATTCAAACGCGACCAGCGCAATCAGTTGAATAGTATTACGTTGATAAATCTACATTGACCGTTCAATTAACTCCATCAAAAAAAAAAAAAAAAAGAGAGAGAGAGAAACTTACAGCATCTACAACTAATATGACGGTAAATATTTGAGCCAACATAAAAAGTATAAAATAAACTAATAAAGATCGAGCATTGGCATATGTTGTTGCAACTTCTGATGATTGTGAAGAGTTGATTAATTTAAGGTTGTCTATATTTGTTATTTCATTAAAGTGAAATGCAAAGATGACTGCTTCAAAAGCAATAGCTACTATGGCCTGAAATACAATAGCACAAAAAATAGCTCTTGTCCACCTTGATTCACCAAACTATGCTGTGTGAATAATAATAATTTTAAAATAATCAAAAATAGGGCTTACGACTCGAGTGATGATCCACATTTATTTTGTTGTCAAATAAACAAAAAAAAAAGATGAATAAAAACAAAAGGGATAAAGCAAAAGAGGGTGAAGCTTGATTTATACAAGAAGCATTAAAAAAGAAAAAGGGAAAGAGGAGGGGGGCATTATAATTTATTTTTACAATGCTACACAAGGATTTAATTAATTACCTTAAAAATGAGACGGGTTGAAGAAAACTATAAATGTTGTCAAAAATAGATGTTAGTTCATAAGACTACCTTTTTCTCTCTTCAGGTGATTACTATATATATCTTTACAGAAAACCACTTTGAGAAAAGCCCTTTGCCTTTTATTGCCAAGATGAGCTTCCCGTATGACTTTTATAACGACTTTAAAGAGATGCTTCAATTCAAAAGGATAGTTTATAAGCGTATATGTCCAGAAGAATGAGTACTTTAGATGCGTAAAAGAAGGGGCATTTCGTTGATATTGGTGTTAAATCCACCTAAAATAAAAGCGTCTGCGAATGAGGCCTTTTGAAACAACAATATCTTGAGTATAAAAATAATTAATTGCAATTTACTAATAAGCAGGTCTTGTATGATAGTAATGCAGATTATTGTTGTCTTTGCTGTGTTACAATAGTAGATCAGGTTAATAAGAGCATTTGCAATTGTAATGGATTCTTCAACAAGCATAGATCTATTGTTATATCAAGGGAAAGGGCAAGAACTTGCCACGTCCACTTCGTTCACAACATCAAGTCCTGAGATACTAGGTTAGCATTATCCATTGGTCTATCTGACCTTTGTATCAAAGTACAACAATACACTTGGAAATGCAGTCAATGAAAGCTTTTACGCGTTCAGCATTTTATACATAGCGACCCAGTGACGTGACGGCTATGGGTTACCGGGTAACCATCAATGTTCTTTGGGAACCTCATCAAATGGTCATGCAGCAAAACTATGGACAAAACAAGAAATTCAAAAAGCTTACTTTTATTAACGTGTGTCTTTAAGCCGGAGCACATTGCCCTCATCAAGCTTTTGAATTTATTAAAGGTTTCTACCGTAAACTTGGATCAGCTCGAGTTCAGGGAAAAAAAAAAAAAAAAAAAAAGGATCCACATCTATCACGTTACACCAATAAAACTGTCTTGTAAATGCTGTCTATTGTTTTGTTGTGTTTTTTTTTTAAAAAAAAAAAAAAAAATAAAAACTCTGTATAATGTCTAATGAAACACTCGCATCTTCTAATGTTGGTATAGCCAACTTGCCAAACCAAAAACACCGTATTGCTTTCAATAAAGGCATAAACTTTACCTTAATGGTGTGTGGTAATGTAGGCAGCTTTCTTTTATTCAAACATTGGTCATTTAATGAGTTCCATAGGCGAATCAGGTTTAGGTAAAACCACATTTATAAATACACTTTTCGCCACAACTCTTAAAAAAGATAAGCCATATAATAAAAGATATGAAAAGCAGTTGGAAAGAACAGTTGATATAGAAATAACAAAAGCTGGTATAAAAAAAAAAAAAAAAAAAAAAAAAAAAAAAAAAACTTGTGCCTTATTTTTGCTCCTCTATATAGTTACAACCTTCAAATCTTGTCTCTGGATAATAGTAAAAACCATGTATATCACTACTAGTTCTAGTTGTCTATTTCTTCAAGTGTCCGAATACTTTCCTAAAAAGGTGTATATAAAGCGTTTCATGATTGATGGGTTTTTACTACAAAAAAAAAAAAAAACAGATGAAATAGAAATTACGCTAAATAAAATAGTCTATGGTCACGCAGAAAAAACAACATTTATCTATTATCTTGAGAAAAGCTTAAATTTAGTTAACTTGTTGAAATCTTGCAACACTCTCTTTTTTTTTTTTTTTTTCTTTTCTATATATTTCTTCAAGTAACAGGATATGAGCACTACTACTACGAGTGTAGCAGAATCAAAGATATCCAGCAATAATAATAGTAAACCACAAAGAATTGTGTTACCTGATAATTCCTTATTATCGCCACATTACAACAGTTTGAATCGATCGTTTGAAAAAAGACCCATATTACATCCCCATCATAGTTTTGATGCATTAGACCAATATAGTTTGAACAGGAGCGCCAATATTGTTATTGAACCTGTCAATTTTAGAATAGATTACAGTAGCAACAAGAAGGTATTACAGCATATCCTTGCTGATTTCTTTGGGTTGTTGACATCATTGTATATATAATAGAGCGACACAAAAAGTACCCGTTCAGGGTCTAGTAGTAGAAGAATGAAGAAATTTAGTAAAAAAAGCATGCACATATCTTTAACGGATATATTTGCAAATAACCTAAGAAAAGCAGTTTCAGATGTAGATGGTAACATGACAAAACAAAAAAAAAAAAAAAAAAAAATTAAAGTTTGTATTTATAACAGTTATTTGCAGATTCAAATGAAGATGGTTATTATGTATATGCTAAAACACCACCTATACTTCAAGGGGGTAAAAGGCTCCATACATTATAGACTTTTTTCTTGTTACTAATGAATAATATACATATAGTCAATTTTGATTACTTTTCAGATAATACTGCAAAGAGACCAAGGCTACGTTCGACTCTATCTGAACTAACAACACCCAATACAAGTAAAGGTATGCACTTTTATAAGCATTACAGCTTTGATGAAGATGAGGAGAATTTCCCATTACTCTATAAAAGAAAGAAAAGGTAACACCCTATAAAATAACGCGGTTTTTTTTTTTAGGTTAAATTTTGACCTGAAATTTCTATATTTAGGAACTCGTTATTCATGCAATTGATAAAAAACCCTAAAATTATATCTTGGTTGTCTATCATTAGTGCGATTATTTGTCTATGTATGATATTATTTTGACATGTAATAAATGAAATCAGAAGAAAGTTGTTCTTTATATTACTTACAAAGCGAGGAGGAAAGGGGTTGTTGCTTTACAATGACGGAATGGTTATTTCATATTACTCCTTTTACATTTATGTCAATAAACAATATTATATATATATATAGGTAGGAATATTGCAATAAATACTACTATACAGTAGAGGCCATTTGTTAGAAAATCAGAGCTTCATATATAATAAAGTTCTTCTCTTTTTAACCCTCCATCCCTTTGTGTCATGACATAACCTTAAACAAAAAGAGTAGTGTAAACTTTAATTGTCTAAGTGATATTCCCATCAATTTAATTGGACACATTTGGTATTTTAAGGGAGTAAACAAAACTACTTTTTTGAGAGGGGGTTAGAGAGACACTAAATGTAAGGATGACGATGGATGAGAAGAGAACAAAATTATGAAAGGGGTAGTATGTAACACATATGTATTATGTGGAGCAATCAATTTCACGCACACTTTAATATATATATATTGCTGACGGACTTAACACCGAGTCGTAGCACAAGTATCGTTAAATAACAGGTTCTAATAACCAAAAATACGACATCTCCATTGACATGGAAGTTGTATGGTTTAGTATTAGTTGACTGCTTATATGAGTTTGATGCGTGAATATGTATCAAGGTAAAGATAGATACGCTTAATTTAGGAGCGCACTATAATACATTGTTTATTGATTTAGGAGATTTTCTTCTTCATTTGAGAATCTCAAGTTAATTCGCGCGTTAATATACAATAATAGGGAATCGGTGTATGAGTTCGCGTTTTACGTGCGTATCACTACTCCTTCCAATTCACTTATCTCCTTATATAATTGAATTACTATCCTCCTCTTTTAGTTCAACCTCCCCTCCCCTAATTCAATTTAGACAAAGATTGAAAGCAAGGTTACCTTAATTATGATGAAAACAAATAAAAAAGTATAATAAGGTTACATTTTAACCCATATATTAAATCACACACGCACACCTTTTGATCGACAAAGACGTGAGATATAAAAAAGAAGAATATCGATTTTTTTGGTTTCTTCTATTTCCTATTATGTTTAGTTATGTGTGCTTTTACGCCATCATTAGAATAAATTAGAAATGAAAAAATTAGTACGGCTTTTTTTTTTTTTCTTAAATGACACTATATGATAAATATCCCTATAGAAACATGAAAACATGTACATAATATATAAAACACTTCTCTCTTCCTCCCCTAATTAATATATGTATATACAGCTTACTAAAACAAAAAAAAAAAAAAGGGGGGGGGGAAAAAGAGGA
>JNEK01001221.1:0-27989 GCA_000697295.1 Mucor indicus B7402 | reverse complement strand
GTCGATTTCTATTATCAACTCTTCAACTTTTGTAGTTGGAAAATTTCATCATTAAGAGGTCTTGATTTTCTATAGACCAAACAAGTAGATTTGACAGGCAGAATAGCAGATCAGATTAGTTACACCAAGTTACATTTCAGGGCAATCTTCCCAGTTGGTTTCAGTCTTGCAGCCTTGTCCAAATAATAATCATACGTTCAAACATGAGTTTCGTATGTAAGATTTAATAATAATGTTATAGATATACTTGTCAAAAAGTGTGCTAAATTACGCACATAAAAATATAGTGATTATAGGCATACACTGCGTTACAAATTTGTCACTTTGTAACACTAGTAGGAGTCAATTTGATGATCTATAAAAGAAGTACAATAACGAAAAAAAAAAGAAAAAAAAGCTCAAAAATAGCAAAACCATTGCAGACTGTGAGATTCGAACTCACGCCTCTTGCGAGACCGCAACTTGAGTGCGGCGCCTTAGACCAACTCGGCCAAATCTGCTTGTTGAAAATTTGAAAAAAAATATAATATAAAATTCTCAAAACCGTAAAAAATCACGTGATTTTTAGGCCTTTATTGGGTAAGTCACATGGCAGTCGTTAAAAATGGCCCTCAATTATTGAATCAAAAAATTTATAAGATTATTGAAATTAAAAAGAAAGTATAAAAAGTGGGTGGTGGTGGTTATTGATGAGACCACATTCGATAACGTAGTGCACTTGCAGATCAAAAAAGAAAAACACTCTAATTGAAGAGTAACGCTTTCCCCACTTTAATGATTCAAATTTATACCAAAGTGTTCTACCGTGGTTTCTATATTTTGAGTTTACAATTAAACAATGTGATCCCCCATCAGTAGCTGTTTCTTTGTTCTAATGAGTCTTTTACTATCGGTTTATTCATTCAATTCACGTGATTTATTACTTGATACAACTGTATTATTATCTATTATTGAACTACTTTCATATGATAATTGGTCATGAGAAGTAGCCTTAGTTTTGATAACCTATCATTATTTCTGTAAACGTCATTTCAGGGTGTCATTGTGGCACTTGAATGAAAGAAAGGGCGTTCTGATAGAAAACAAGAACAACCAAATCTATTACTAATGAACTAGAAAGTGGTCTGATCATTGAGTTTAATTTGATTTTATTGAATTTAATAATAGAAGAAAAAGGGTCAATCATTCTATGGTTAAAGGGTTGTCACTAAAATAATAACGTCAGCCACGTTTTTGTACGTTATATTTTTATGTAAAATCAAATCAACTAAATAAAGAGGTACCTTAAATTGGGATTGCAGCAAGAAGATAAAGAAAATCAAATGTTATTAAATTCAATTTGGAGTTAGCGGGAAACTTCAAGACTTTCATATGATCAAATTTAACCCCATTTTATGTCCTCTTTTAGGTAAAACGTGATACAGCCTCTGTATAATATTCTTTCCTTTTTTTTTTTTTGTTGTATGAAAAAGCTCTTAAAAATTCAAAGGCATTTTTTCACTAAACAATTTACAATGTTTTGTCGATCTTTTAGGATAAATAATGAAACAAATGTGATAAAATTTTTGTTCGTACCACATAGTTAATTAAAGAATGGCAAGTTTAATTGGTTATTTATTTATTTTGACTTTCCTGTTAACAACAATAAAAGACAGCAACACCCTTTTATATAAAGCTTACCCAAGCCCTTTTTTTTTTTTTTTTTTTTTTTTTTTACTTTTTTCCCTTTACTTTAACATGTCTCCAAATAAAACAAGCAGTGTTAATAAAAAGCAAGAAGCTCAAAATTGTATGATTTGTGGTTCACGGGTTCATATGACAAGAGTAAGAAATATTGCACTTTAGTATCTTAAGCCGTGTATAGCTAATAATAAGTCTATAATAGAACTGTCCTGTCTCTCCATAATTCCAAACAAACAAACCCATTATAGAAGATACCTCTTTACGCGTTATATTGCCCTTTATATGATTATGATCTTTTATGCAAGACTCACTTTACCCCCCATCTCTCTCTCTTTTTTTTTTCTTTATAGATATTATAGAATATTAAATGACATAATCAGATAAATAAACATTGTGTTGCATTTATTACACAAGCATTTATTAAAAAATATATGGCAGCAGACATGCACGGGCGGGGACATGCTCAAATTTTTGCTTGTACCACTCTCTTGTATTATAAGCACGTACAGCCAAATAACCCATAGATCCCAATTGAAGTATAAGAATATAAACATGTTGAGTCATTAAAACAATACCTAGAAATGAAACTATCTCTCCAACCTAAAAAAAGCAAAATGTTATGTAACATCAAGATTTGACTTATTTCCGAAACTCACATAATGTGGACACCAACTATATTGAAAGAAACCTTCAGAAGGGATCGTGTACTCTTTTGTTGTGTCGCGAAGTCGGCTGAGTAAATAATGGTGGTAAAAGTTAAAAGCTTCACCAAATAAGAAAACAAATGTACCAATCACCACACCGGATGTCTTGAAAGTATTGACCTGAAGCGAGAACACATAGACTAGAATGGAAAACGTGGTATAGGATATGGAAATAATGCAATTATCTATCAATCTTGAGCTACCAGAATATTTATGTACAAATAACACTTCCTTTATTAGGTTTAGTATCCCGTACATGTATACATCGTGATTTACTTTTTACCAGTACTCGTTTAAGGTAATGTAATGACATTAGAAAGAAAATCCAACAGAGTCTTTTGTTTGAATGTAAGAAAAGTGTAAAACAAACAAGCATCGATGGAGTGTAGATGAGAAGCATGCCATAAAAGGAAGGAATCTATACTGAATTAGCACTATATTCTAATAAATTGAATTATTCAGCTTTTTACCATGAAGGCGTTGTTCATTTGATACAAAGAGTTACTAAACTTGGAATATTTTAATTGAGTAGAAGGGCATAACTCTCTATAGATTAGTATGCAGCTTAAAGCAATGAGGCACAATGCTTGTGAAATATTAGTCAAATTCAACTCGGGATAGTACATTGAATACTGTTTTCTTGTTTTTGCCCACCTTGTTGTATTTATATCAAATTCAATTTAAAGAGGGGCAAGACAGGGATGGCTACCATTTCATTATTCTTTGAACAAAGAATATAAAAAGAAGGGGTTTGACTCCCTTTTGCACACAGAATTGACAATCATAATGCATGTTACACCGGAACTTGCCACTCAGTAATAAAGAGGGATCCTTATATGTATAATATTTAGCTTCTGTAAAAAGAGTTCTTTGACATACTTAGTCATGGAAACAGGGAGGATTTCGAAATAACACTCTCAAGTCATTTCCTCTTCAGGACATACAACAATACCTACAAGACTATTTCATGAGATATGTTGCATTGGTGCCGTACCTGACTTGTGATTTTCTCTTTTTTTAAAGTTCCCGTTTTATTTTTTCGGTTTCTGAAACAAAAAGTTTAAGGTTCATTGTTCATTTACATTAAAGGACCTTTTTTTTTTTTTTCTATACGAAGTAAAAACATATATGGATTTAGCACTTGACATCACGTCTTCAAGCAGAGTACGTGTGCTATTATTTCCAGTTTCACCTATAAAAAAGTCTACTTTTTGGCATCATGTTGAGCTCGTCAAGAAGTTTAGTTGTGTTCGTCTTGGTGATGTAACACCTGATCTTCAAAAAGGTGCCAATGGTAAAAAAAAAAAAAACCATTGACTAAATAATAGAAAGAAACACTAAAACTATGTTATAAACAGCTAAATTTAGTAGCCAAGTGTTTCAAGAAGGTCAAATGCACTTTCAATTTGTTACTAAATATAATCGAGATCACAGTCATCTAGAAGACTTTCAACCTCATAGACGTATCTTTGGTGTAAAAGACACAAAAAAAACAGACATTCTTTTTAGTGACTAACAACATGGTTAGGTCATTGGTATTATGGACTGTCAAGAATGGAAAGATAAGGACCTAAGTGAAGGATACAAAAAGTTTGTTGAAATGCTCAGCCAAGTAAGAAAAAAAAAAAATACTCAACATAGACAGATACTAAGCTATTCGTAGTATCCTACAGCAGTGGCAACTCGATGTTTTGCTTTTGATCCCACCGAGAATCAACCAGATGATACAAAAGGACTTATCATGATTCCTAATGTTGGCAATATGTCATTTTATATGAGCACCATGATTTGTGATTTTGCGAGTGAAATCTTGGACCAATTTGCTACCATTGTAAACAAACAAACACTAATCCAACAATTCAATCATCTCATCGTGTTATTCTTAGGCAAAACGTATTGAAAGTTTAAAAACTTTAGATTCACCCACTCCTTTAGGCGGCTACTTGCCTAACAACAAGCGTCCTGTTGACCCACAACCACAACCTTCTGCTAGTTCACCTCATCAAAATGCACGCCACTCTCAACCTATACCGACCACCTCAACTTCCTCCTCCTTTTTAAAACGAGCTTCGACAACAGCTGCTCATCAAAACCGTAAAAGTTTAGCTTCGTCTAACCCACCACCTACACCAAAGCCCACACGATCAAGCACTTTTACAAATCTCAGCTCACACAGCGATACAGGGCGTACTATAGTAAGAACCCCAGGACGTATTAAAAAGTTACTTGCCGATTTCTACTTGCTAGCTGGTAGATTACCCGATGCGATTCAACAGTAAGCGAAACAAAAAGACTGAATACAAAACAAAATCTCATGGTTTTTGACTAGCTATAATGAAGCGATTGATATGGCCAACGGACACTATGATTATTTATGGTTAGGTAGTTCTAAAGAAGGTCTTGCCTGTGCAACACTATTAATGGACTATCTTCATGCTGATGTTGGAGTAAATGACAAAGACACACATTTTATCCCACTTTCTCATATGTAAAACATAGCATATTGTATCAAGACAAGCGTTGACCAATGAAGAAGATGCTATTGTGGATCCTACACCTACGTCTAAATCACCACCCAGCCATGAAAGAGGGTCTCGCGTCACTGAGATCACTCAATTATACGAAGACGCGTTACAACATTACTCTAAAGTGAATACCACGACGACCTTACCTATGCCTCAACTTGTTTATGCTGAAGCGTGTTTAAAGATTTCAAGGTTTTTAATGACTGTGTATTTAAATAATGGATGGAACGAGGGTTTGCTTTCCAAGATTGTTCAACATTACTATACACAAGATAAGAAGACAACAAAGACAGGTCGATTCATTTCTGTATCGGAACTTGTAAAATATAAAGATAGTGGTATGACGAGATATTCGATTGCAAAATGGGTAACAAAAGTGTGGGTGATAGACCTAGATGATATGCCACTCATAGATCAAGTAAAGACAAAAAGAAAAGAAATGAACAGAGCTGACTTTCCTCTAGATCAATATAATGACTCAAATGTCCACTGTATTATCTACTATTGGGTATCATCGTAAATCAGCTTGGTTTATGAAAGAGACATTGAATCGAATGATACCTTTACTAATTCAAGGAAGAGCAGCCATGTCTATCACCAATAAGAAGGACATAGATAAAGGAGATGACGGTATTTTAGAAGTATTGAAAAGGATATGTGAAGTTTATGGCATTGGAGGTTAGAACAGTTACTTGTAAGGAATAAGCAAAAGTATTAAATGTGCTTATTTTAGAGAGCCATGTTCAAGATGGTGGTACTTTAAAAATGATTCGAGACAAGTTTGATATGGAACACGATACTGTCAAAGATGGAAATGAAAAGACAAGTAAAGTAGGATTTGGATGGGCTGCTTTACAAATTGATATACTGCGAGAATGTATAGTTGTTTCTGAAGCCATTCAAGGTAAGAAGACTTTCTATTTTCTGTCTTTTATTTACTTTGTCTTTTGTAGATCATGCTTCTATGCTTTATTATACCACTGTGTTATTGAAAAACTTGTATCAATATATATCAAAAGATGAACAAATCAGACTTGCTTCTTCTATTCAACGTATTGTGAATATTAGTAAACGATCAGGCCACGTAGATAGTAGTAGTGTCAATTATTGGGGCTTTAATATTGTTAAATCTATCATGCCTATTCCACCTATACCTCGTAAGGCTATATACCAACATCCATTGATCATTGCAAAAGCTTTAGCTGCAGCCAAAGAAGGGCGCACTAGTTCAGGAGATCCTTTTATTTACAATCCATTTGCAAAGAAAAAGAATGACAAGGTAAACAAAAAAAAAAGACAAAAGATATGAGCCTTCCTCTCTAAAATCATCCATAGCCTCAAATTAATTTAATTAAAGATGAAGTATGTGAATTCAAGGTGGTGTTGACAAACCCTTTTGGTTTTGACCTTGAATTAAGCAACATTGAATTAAGTACGTCTGGCATCAACTTTTCACCTATACCTACTGCAGTGACGATTCCAGCCAATGAAACTTTAAGTGTCAAGATGATGGGAACACCCTTAGCTATTGGTACACTCGTCATTCGAGGTTGTATTATTAAAATCACAGGGTTTGCAGAGCAAGAATTTTTATATGAAAAACAAGTACATAAAGTAGAGCAACCCAAGAACAGTAAAGAAATTGTACAGCAAGCAAAAGAATCAGAAAGATTTAAATATTGGTAAAACTTAATTTCTTACAGAGAAGAGAAAACTAAGATGTTGTATTATAGTGGTCTTCAAGCATTATACAAGAAACCTCTTCCAACTACTAATAGTACTGCAGTCGACACAATGCAGCATGAAACTTTAAATGTCATTGAAGATCAACCGTTACTGAAAATCAAATCCACCTCTTTGTTACACGGAGCTGTCATGTTGTTTGAAGGTGAAAAGACGCATCTTTCGATTGAAGTGGAAAATATCGGAAATATCCCTGTCGATTTCTTTACTTTGTCCTTCTCTGATTCTACTACGATAGATCCCAAACCCATCAACCCAGAATTACCCACAGAAGAACAATACGAGATTGAATTGTATACAAAAGGCACGCCTGTCTTTTCATGGGAAGGATCTGGACAACGTACGCAAATAGGTAAAAAAGTGAATTTACTCCCTGGTGGATGTACAGAAATCATTGTGGATATTTATGGTAAACAAGGATGGTAAGTGCACCAAAAAAAACAAGAAAGTATCCTTCTAACTTTTCAAAGTACCGGGGGAGCTATTCACATTGATTATGGGTATTTGGATAGAGCCATTCAAGACCAAACATCCTCTGCTCAACCTGAGCAACAAGATGAATTACCCACTACCTTGTATACTCGACAATTGTATTTACCTATCATGATTACAGTGTATCAAAACCTCGAGCCTTTAAATTGGGATGTATTGTATCTTCGAGACAATATGGCCATTACAGACACCATGTTCAATGAGGCCATGGATAAACTATCAGATAGACACACAAGTGATCAGCCTGTTGAAGAGCTCATTGTCATCACACAGCAACCCAACGACGATGATAAAAACCCTTATTGTTTGTTGACTCTCGACGTACGCAACACCTGGACAATCCCATTCGATCTTGAGTTTACTGTGGACAACAAAGACACAATACCTATCCAATCCGTACTGACCATCCAACCTGCATTGACCAAACGTATTGTGTTGCCTTTGAAAAAGTTATTCTTGCTTACTGAGGAAAGAATGCAACCTGTTCCTAGTTTTGAGCCCAATAAGCAATTTGTGGTCTCCCAAGCACCCAAGATGCCGCCCGAACAAGAACGTGCGCGATTGGAGATGTTTTGGTACCGAGAGCAACTGTTATCGCGCGTCAAGGCAACATGGCGATGTGCGTCGTCTGGACGTCAGGGTATAGTACCACTCCGACGTTCCTTGCGATTGACACCGCTCCAATTGAATGTACTCAAGAAGCAAGATATTGAGTTTGTGGTGGATATGAAAGAAGGTACTATAGGACACCGACAGTTTAAATGTCGAGTGAATTCTTTTGTGTCTATGAATGTAACCATTATCAACAGACAAGGTAAAAATCACTGTATTTAAATTATGATCACCTATTAAAAGACATGATGAATAGTGCGACCTGTCAAGCTGATATTGCGCATTCAACCTGTACAGAGTTATAATGATGGGGCAAAGGAATATGATTTGACAGAAAAGTTATTGATGGAGGGTGTACAGCAATTGGTTTTACCCGAGATAGCCTCCAATGAATCCTTTACATATACTGTTCCTCTATGTTTCTTGTCAAGAGGAAAGTTTGAATTCTTATATCATGTAGAAGATGTTCATACAAGAGAAATGTATTATGATCATGATTGGGCATTTATAAACGCAGTGGATGAATAAAAATATATTATTTTCTATAATCTTCTATCAGGAGAGTCTTCACAGTCTTTTACAATAGCAACAAGAACACTTATATCATCTGCTTTTCCTCCCTATAAAAAGGGTAAATATGGATTACTATAGCTGATAACTATTTTATTACCTGATAATATAATCCTTCATTGGTTGCTCTGACTTGAAATGGACTATCAACATTTAATTTACTTACACTGACAGTTTTCGCTCGTTCAGCTAAGGCGTCTGATATTTTCTGTGGTTCAATAGAGAGTACTTTAGGTGGCCTTGATCCAGGTATTGTATAAGAAGCCACTTGAGATTTGACGATGGACAGTATTTCTTTATCGAATAGATTATCAAATAAACCATCTGAACCCATAATGACTATATCCCCCTTTTCAACAGCAACAGTAAATGATTGAGCATCTTTGGGTCTATCAGGAGAACTTGTACCCAGTTGGTAAGGGAAATTGAATGAATGTTGTTGTTCTTCACTTCTAAAAATATAATCATTATGTCGTATCACTAATATACCGCAGTCTCCTAGATTGGCAATTCTTAACTCTTGATGTCTTAAAATAGCCAAACAAGCAGTGCATGAACCCACAAAGCCTTCTTGTTTAGCCTCTTGCATACTTTCTTCATAACTTTTTTGCAGTATATAGATTGGATCTGCTTCATCATAATGATAAAAGCAAGGATCTTCAATATTATCGAATTTCTCTAATTCAAGATAAGCATGATGCATTAATTTTCTAGAGTAAAGAGCAGCATTTGCAGCTTAAAAAAAAAACTATTATTATTTTCTTATGCTTGATATTATTATTATTATTACCTGATTCTCCTGCCCATCCTCCTACTCCATCAGCTACACCTAATGCATCAGAACGTCTAAAATAAGCATCTTCACCGATTTGTGTACTGTAATAATAGTCATTTGCTTTTTTAAGTGAATCCGGGGTTGTATAGTGTTGTCTTTTAGCAAATCCAGAAGCACCATGAACAAATATATAAGAAGGACTTGGTTTTGCATATGATTTTGAAAAGAAGTCTAATAAAGGCAAACGATGTTGTTGAGGGTGGTGATATTCTTGTAATATTGTAGCTGTATTTAACTTTGGTATATCGATTGAAAATAATCTTTTTTGTTGTTGTTTTTTATCTTTATATAATAAAGGAGGAGGTGGTCGAATACAAGTAACATAAGGTAATTGTTGTTGTATTGACCAATGTTTCGCTGTTGTGCTTACTTTAAGCCAATTCTTTGATTTCATTATTATAATACAGAGAAAAAGAAAAAAAAAAAAAAAAAAAAAAAAAAAAAAAAAAAAAAAAAAAAAACCTCTTAAATTTATTGTGCACACACAAAAAAAAGTTTCATCAGAAGCCATACATAGATATTTGATTGGTTCAATTTTAAATCGATGTTCTTTTTTCACTGCATAATAAAGAACAAAATCTATACAGGACAGGAATATGTGGATTTCCAAAGACTTCTCTCCATATAATTTCTTCAATATCTGGTTGTTGAAATAACAGTTTACAATGTTCACAATAATTGACAGAAGAAATAGATAAAAGTTCGTCAAGTAAAGAATCTGGTATAATCTTGGATAAACTTTTTGTTGTTGTTGTTGTGGATAAGATGGCTCTTATTGATATTTCTTTAAGGCTTCTTTGTATGGTTCGTTTACTGATACCAGTGGTCATAAATGGGTTGGGTAATAAGGATAATATGCTTAATTTCTTTAATCTCAATAATTCTGCTGGTATAAAAGTCAATTGGTTATTGCCTATAGATAATTCAATCAGGTTCTCGAGTAAAGCAATTTCTGGGGGTATTGTTGTCAATTGATTATGGCCTATATATAGGAAATAATTGTTAGACAACAACAACAATCATTAGTAAATAGATATGTTACGTAGACTCAAGACAGTTAAATTCTTCAGTTTGAATAGTGCTGTATTTATATGAGTTAATTGGTTGTTGTATAAATACAACTGTAAAAAGGCAGATTTAACTATATCATTGTGAAGTACTGTAACATATTGTAATTCACTTATTTCATCTGGTATTTCAGTTAAACCTATGTTACTACATGTAACTATTAATTCATATCCTTTAAATGACACACAAACACACTTTCTATTACCTTAGGTCTACTTTTTCTAATCCATTATCAACTGTCTTATCAATAGCTTGACGTAATTTATCAAAGGGTGTTTCATTTTGGTGACCAAGTTTACGTCTGAATAATTCTCTTGTATTTATATCCCAGCTTAATGAATTTATGCGGTCTCTTTTTCTATCAAATTCAATAGTATTATAATCTTGTTGTTCATCCTCTTCTTCTTCTCCTTCAGCTACAACTTGCTGCCTTAAGAAATAGTCTTTAATAGAAGGCATAATAGGGAATTGTTGTTCATGAGGGAATTGAGGTAAATAATCTTCATCTTCTGAAGCATCTGTGTCTATCCAATCCACTGAATTGTAAGAATCTGTTAAGTTTTTGGTATTTATTAAACTAATGTCGTTCATTTAAAAAAAAGAAAAAAAAGGAAAGAAAAGAAAAGAACCTTATGACAGCAAAGCAAATAAGTTTTTGTTGATTGTTTGCTAGTAAATTAAATCTCCGCGTTGAGATTTAGCACGTTTCAAAAAAAAAACTCATGCAAAGATTAAAAATAACAAACATCGTGGTACCATTTAAGGTCACTCGGATTAAAAACCAGGAAGCTTTGTTCCTCTTGGTTGCACGCATTAACAATATAAAATACATATTTAAAATCAGCTGGTTCCATGTTGCAAGTAATTTGTCAACAATAATAATAAACAACATGTTGTAAAGCAAAGATTTCTCCCTTGTTTGAGCCAAGTATTACATATATGGATGACAGAAGTTGTTTATAGTAATCAAAAATGTTTAAGGTACAAATTTGTACCATTGACAGCTCAAGAAGAGATAGAAAGCTTTATTGGACACTATGTCAGAAACACCTTTATTTACCAAAAAAAAAAAAAAAAACTACTTGCTGAGCCAAACACATCACTCGCTCCGGCAATTGAACTGACGCCATTTGTAGTTTTTAGGAGAAAAATGTCATAAGGAGAAGTACATTCCCTTTTTGCTTTTGAGGAAGAAACGTCTCTGTGGCCTTCATTTTTGTTGCGTTTCACCATAATGTCTGATATGTTGACTATCAAAAGAAATGGCTTCTAATAAAGGAGCTACACTTGTTTTGGAAACAAAATCAGTAGCAATGACAGTAAATAACGAGACTAAATAACGCATAATGGATGATAACAAACAAAAAGAAGATGGTTGGTGTGTTTTTTATTGACTTAAAGGTGCTGGTTTACACAAGTACACAAACTAGCCCGTTTTTTTTTAAAAAAAAGAGAAAATGCAAAGAAAGAGAGATCTACTGTACTTTGATTTACAACTTGTAATTTTATTATACCTAAAAACGATAAATTATTAGGATGCATTCAAGATAGTACCTACAGGAGTAAAGCCACCAATAGGATTCGTAGAAGCTCCACCAGCGATAGCGCCTACACTATTGGCAGTGGCAAGTGTAGCTGCAACTGTCGTGACATCATTTGCTGTAGTACCAATGTTAGAAAGACCTTGAGGACCTGTCAATCCAGTTGCTACAGTAGATATATCTTGAGCTGCACCACCACCCACTGTTGTAAGTGAAACAGTGGCATCTGTAAGGCTTTGAAGAGGTGATTTAGGAGGTGGTTGTTCAGTTTGAGCTACAGCAGGAGGAGGCAATGACGCAGGAGCAGGAGCAGAAGGCGGAGAAAGTGCTGGTGCTCGGGCAGGTGGGTCTTCCTTCTTTGCCTTTGGAGGAGCATCTTCATCACCTTCATCCTCGTTTGGTTCATCCTCGTTTGGTTCATTTTCGTTACGTTTTACCACAACATTTAATGAGATTGTACGTGCTTGATTATCAAAAGGAACAACTTCTAATAAAGGAGCTGCATTTATTTTAGAGACAAGAAGAACAGCAGTAGCGATGACAGAAACTAGCACGATTGAATAGCGCATAATAAGTGATAAAAAAGAAAGAAAGAAAAGGATGATCGGTGTGTCTTATATTGATTTAAGAGATGCAAGTTTACATAAGTTAAAAAGGCTAATTTTTTCAGGGGAAGAGTCAAAGAAAGAAAGATCTACTTTACCTATTGACTACTTTATGATGTATGAAGCAACTCAAAAGATAAACCTTCCCCCCCCCCTGCTGCTTTAGAGATAAGACTTTTTTCTCTTGAATTTATTTACATAGTAGTTAGTATCTTTTTATATAAAGAATCTTTGAGAATACAGCATGGTTCACATAAAGACAGAGAGAGTGTGTGTGTGAAGGGCTAAAATGGTTGAAAATCAACTGAGGAGTTATGCAGCATATAGAATCAACAGAAAAAATTTATCTGCAGACTGATCGTTGTTGCTTGGATGTCATCATAATACACCCCCAAATGACAGCCCAAAAAGCATTTGCTTGTTGTTGATCACGTTTTCATCCTATGAATGAACTCAGCAGCCTCTGGACGCTGGTACACAACCAAAATACGCACGAACCAGCCAATAAATTCTCCTTTTTTTTAATTTTATTTTTCATTTTTCTTCCTTTCTTTTTTTTTTTCACATAAAATGAATGGATTTAAGATAGCTGGTATATATTTACTCTTTTCAACACTTTTGTATATATTCAAATTATTATTTTAGACACACATAAAGTAACTAAAGTATCTGCAAAAGATGGTAAAACTGGACAGGATATTCAGCTACATTATACAAAATACAAAGTAGCTGGAAATGGATCGTTTGGCGTTGTTTATCAAGCAAAATTATTACAATCTGGAGACGATGTAGCTATAAAAAAAGTATTACAAGATAAACGATTCAAGGTAAAAAAAAAAAAAAAAAAGAGAGAGAGAGAAAGAAAGAGGGGCTTAAGACTGAATGTTATTGTTAGAATCGTGAGTTGCAAATTATGAAAAGTGTATCTCATTCAAATATCGTCTCTTTAAAAGCCTATTTCTATTCTCAAGGGGATTCAAAGGTAAACAAGAAGAAAAATAGTAGACACACGCACAAATATTTATAACATATTTAGAAAGATGAAATTTATTTAAATCTTGTATTGGAATATGTACCTGAAACTTTATATCGTGCAACTAGACATTATGTAAAATCGAAACAACTCATGCCATCTCTTTATGTAAAGTTATACACCTATCAAATACTTCGTTCCATCGCTTATATACACTCTCTCGGTATATGTCATCGTGATATAAAACCTCAAAATTTATTATTGGATCCTGCAACAGGTATTGTGAAACTATGTGATTTTGGAAGGTAAATATATAGTTGGAGGGAAATGTATCATCTTCCTGCTAAGACATATATTCATTATTAGTGCAAAGATGCTTTTACCTGACGAGCCAAATGTATCATACATCTGCTCTCGTTATTATCGTGCACCAGAACTTATCTTTGGTGCTCAACATTACACAGTCGCTATTGATGTCTGGTCAACAGGCTGCGTCATGGCTGAACTCATGTTATGTCAGCCTCTCTTTCCCGGTGAAAGTGGTATTGATCAACTTGTTGAAATTATCAAAGTACTCGGTACGCCTACGAAAGAACAACTCTTATCCATGAATCCCAATTATACAGAACATCGATTTCCTCAAATCAAACCTCATCCATTATCCAAAGTCTTTAACAAATCAAAAACACCAGAAGAAGCCATTGATTTTCTCCATTTACTTTTAAAGTACTCACCAGACGAACGATTATCTGCCTTGGACGCTTTAGCACATCCCTACTTTGATGAATTACGTAACCCAAAAACGAAAATGTTAAACGGAAAGGATTTACCTGACTTGTTTAACTTTACAAAACATGGTAAGTTTTATAATAATTGTGTAAAAGGTGGTTATAATAATGAGTGAATATAGAACTTTCAACTAGACCAGATCTAGTCTCGAAATTAATACCCTCAACAACAGAATAGAAAACGGGCTATTTTTAAATTAAATTACAACATCATCATTATGCATACCGTACTCCTTTATACAATATCGTACACTACCCTTTCTTTCTTAATATATTAAATGTATTTGATTGTAAAAATATGACTTAAATAGTGGTAACATAGCAACCGAAAAAAGCTGGTTCCTGAACCCTTTTTCATGAAGCTTAAAAGAACAATTCCCAGTGGAAAAAAAAAAAAAACAATCTATCACCTGGACACTGTGTCATTAAAACAAAGTATCTGGGAGAAAGTTCACATATATAGTACAAATGATTTTTTTATTATTGCAATACGTTATATCCTTAGAGATCAACACTGCTTAACATGGGTGTTCCGGGTGTGGGCTCGGCACTGTTCTTAGTGGCCACAAAAACCTTCATAACACCTACATCTTTCTTATCAAACAACTTATACACTTCCACCATTTCCTCCAATGCAAATCGATGAGTCAAAATCACAGTAGGATCAAACTTGCCATTTTCAATATACTCCAAACACTTGTCCCAATGTCTTTGAATGGGCGCTTGTCCACAACCCACCAATCGAAGACCCTTTTCCATAATGCCACCCACCAACACATGGTTCGCATACGCAGCATAGTCTGCAATCAAAGCCATGGTACCGAATTTTTTAGTTGAACGAATCATTTCATTAATCACTTCACTTGTATCCGTTTCCAAACCAATGGCGCGTTCTGCCTTGTGTAAGAAGCTCTTTGCGTATCGGAAACCAGCACAATCAATAGCACGATCCAGTCCACCAGGTACGAGTTCTGCAATCTTGGCGGCGACATCCTTATCTGTGTCAAAATTGATGGTTTCTGCACCCCAACGTGCTTTAGCAATACTGAGACGTGCCTCAACATTGTCAATGGCAATAATACGTTTGACCTTGAATACATTTCGAAGCCATTGTACCACGTTTAAACCAACAGGACCGAGGCCCCAAACACCGACGGTTTCACTTTCTTGGACATCTGCGGACCACACGGCATGATACGAGGTGGGTACAATGTCGGATAAGTAAAGAGCCTTTTCATCAGGTACACTGTCTGGGATCTTGATGAGGTTCGTGTCGCCAAAGAGAATACGCGCATATTCGGCTTGTCCACCTGAAAAGCCTCCTAAGAAATGGGAGTAGCCCAATACACCTGCAATACGATGGCCGTATAGCTTCTCCATGACGGAGCTATTGTTGGTGGATTCACAGCCTGTGAAGAGCTTTTGGGAGCAGTAACTGCATTTACCGCAAGCAATGTTAAACGCAGCCACGACGCGATCGCCAGGTTTGACTTTAGTTACTTTGCTGCCTACTTTTTCAACAATACCCATGCATTCGTGACCAAGAATATCGCCATCTTTGAGTTGCATGATTTCACCATGATATAAATGCAAGTCGGACCCACAAACTAAGAAAAAAGGAGTGAATAGAGTGAAAAAAGGCTTTTGAAGGGATCTATTTACCAGTAGAACCTGTCACTTTGATAATGACATCTTCATCGTCCGTGAGTTCTGGTTTAGGTACTCTTCTCATTTCAAGTTTCTCTTTACCATGCCAGCAGCAGGCAAGCATATCTTGAACATTGGATGTATCTTGTTTGTCTTGATTATGGACAGAAACAGGGACTTCACCCATTTGTTTTTGAGCAATATTTGCAGCAGCGTTTGTAGCCATTTTTTTCGATTTTTTTTTTTTTAAAAAAAAGATGAAAAGCAGAAATAAGACTCACTACGTATTTTTATACATATTGAAAAAAGAATAATAATCATGTCAGCTTAAGCTCATTATGATTTCATTCTCTTGTCAATGATTTCTCTCCCTCTTTAATGCGGAGTAAAAAAATATGCTACTGCTGGCTTTCTTTGTAGATCCCTTTTACTTACTGCCAGTCAAGTGCATAATTGTTATACGTTACAGCTTAACTGTGTCACTGGCATTTTTAATTAATCCAGGAGATGTTATCAAATGGGTGAATTTGATAATTGTATACTGTAAAAAATAACAAACTATGACATTATTATGATTGCCTTATAAATAAAATTGGAGTTGAAACAAAGCCTTTAGTTGGTATTCATCAGACACAAGCTTCTTATAATTAGTTTTGTCATTTTCATGTCTAGGTAATTTTCGGGCGTGTCCAATTATCTCAAGACTAATTTGTTCAATGTCTATGAAAATCTTTCATCATATGTTGTCATAATCATTCAGCTAAAACGGGATATTACGAGTACTTTAATTTCAAAACTCTTGACATAAGCAGGTATTATTTATTCAAGAGATTAATCGCAAACATGGTAGGAAGAGAGCGTTAACACAAATACCCTCTTCTATTCAATGCTCAAATTCACATCCTCTAAAGATAATATGTATCTCCTTTATCGCGTATCGTAGGAGTTGTTTTCTGTATTACTGAAAATGGTCGGCAACAACATCAAATAAGAAATGGCTATTGAGCGTATTTGTCCTGTTCCATAGTACCCACTGACAAATGGTAGTAGCTAATAAAGATATTGAACCGAAAACAACTATACATTGCTATTCCAACAGGCGCGATATAGATATTTTTTATGGTTGAATCAAAATTGTCCTTTCACCCAAAATCCGGGGAACTAATAGATATATATCGCACCTGAAAATTTAGCTGAGAAAACAAATTTCTCTTTTAGAACTTCTCTTCTTTACTTTTCCCGAATCTATAATGACTAGTATTCTTGCCAAATTAGCTCCCATCCCGGCTGAAAAGAAAGAGATTAAGAGTGTCTGTGTCTTTTGTGGTTCTAGTACAGGCGCAAATCCAAATTACGAGGAAGAAGCTAAAGGTAAGACGTTGAAAAAAATAACTGACCAGGCAAATACTAATTAAGCTACTTAGCTGTTGGGAAAGTTTTGGGCCAAAATAAGCTTCGATTAGTTTACGGTAAAGTTCAAGAGACAAGCATATCCTGAGTATACAACGATTTTTAACTAAACTATGTTTAAATAGGCGGTGGATCTGTAGGACTTATGGGAGCTGTTGCTCAAGAAACAATTAATAACGGTGGTAAAGGACTTGCCGTTGTCCCAGAACCATTATTTAAACATGGCAGCAAGCAAATTTGTGAATATACTATTGTGCCTGACATGCACACTCGAAAGAAACGCATGGCTGATGAGTCTGATGCATTTGTTGTTTTACCAGGTGGTTATGGCACAATGGAGGAAATGCTGGAAATGATTACTTGGTCACAACTTAACATTCACGCAAAACCTATCATTTTACTTAACACCAATGGATACTTTAACTTGTTTGTCGAATGGATTAAACTTTCAGTTCAAGGTAAGCAAATGAAGTGTGTAATGAGTGTGTGTTAATATGTTACATAGAGCAATTTGTCAGCCCTAAAAATTTTGGCATTTTTGTCTTGTGTGATTCTGCAGAAGATATTATTGACGCATTGAAATCTTATAATGCCCCTGATAGCCGCTATGGACTTGATTGGACGCAAAAGGAACGTCAGTCTTTAGTATAGAAGAATTTCGCAGCAGCAGTTTTAGTTTATAGACTGGAATCAAAATAAAAAAAAAGAAATAATTGTTTTATAAATATGTCTCCCCCTTTTTTCTTTGCATTTTATTACAAAATAATGGGTGTATATGGTTTGACAGGTATTCTTCAGCGTTATGCTCATAAAGCTGTTTGTAATGTAAGCTGTGGTGCATTTGCAAGACAATCAGTCGCTATTGATGCCAGTTGTCATTTAAACAAATTCATCTATGGCGATGAGGAACACCCTTTCCGACATATATACGGCTTTTATTTGCTAGCACGATTCTGCGATCTAAATAACATTAACCCGATATTTGTTTTTGACGGTCCAAAGAGATTGGAGGCAAAGCAATTAGAGCATGCAAGGCGTGAAAGTCAACGATCGAAAGTAAGACATTCGTTGTTAATAGAAAAGGAACAGTCAGGTCGGTTAGATAATTGGCTCTGTGTGTCCAATAACGAGTCGTTAATATCAAAGGAAAGTGCCATCACTATACTGGGTGAATTGGGTGAAAAACTAGAGAAAATAGAAAGCACTGATAATGCAAAAGAAACAGGATCACAACCACCACCATTATCTCCCAATCCTCTTCTCTTGGAAGAAGAGCACCGCGAAATTGAAACAAAGTTATTTCAAACAGCTCATGAACTACGGGTCGCTCTTGAAACCGTAGAAAATACAAGCAAATATACTAGAACTGTGAGAGATTTAGTAAATCGTGAGCTGGAGTTAATATCGGAAATGGTAACAAACCAAGACCGTCAAATCAAGCCTGCTTTAGAGAGACTTAGAGAGGATAATCAGGCTATGCTGTCATCTTTAGGTAAAAAAAAAAAAACTTGTTTATTTTTTTTTTTTCCACAGTGACTTGAAGGGCTCATCATTTGTCCTATACTAGAAAAAAGGTCTATTCGTATTACACAAGAGTTAAGAGACGAATGTAAAGACTTTCTGACAACTTTGGGATATGTTTGTTTTACTTGTGACAATCATGAAGCTGAGGCAATGTGCTCTCACCTAGCAAAAGCTGGAAGAACTACAGCGACAGTATCTGAAGGTAGTGTTTTTTAAACCATTAACAAGACGTATTGGATATTAAAGTATGTATTTAGACATGGACACGCTTGTTTTTGGTGATGTTCCAATCCTGCGCTATTTTTTCTCCAAAGGGCGACCTATATTAAAAATTGACCCTATTATTGCCAGACAAGAATTGGGTCTTTCCAGAAAGGCATTTATCGATTTTTGTATATTGTGTGGGACAGATTTCTCTGGCACTATTCAGGGAATTGGACCTCATCGTGCATTAAAGGCAATGCGAAAATACGGGTCTATAGAGAAGCTACTGGAGAATTTAGATGACAAATATGTCCCTCAACCTACATTTAATTATCAGTTGGCGCGAGAGGTAAAATTCATCTTTATTTTTAATCTTTATGAGCATTTTAACGTCGCATATTATTGTTTAAGGTGTTTAATAGTTTGCCACCTATACCTAGAAAGAAAAAAGATTACAAGAAACCCTCAACAAGTGTCAGAAAGATACAAAAAATCTTGGACTATTACCAAATCGACAGTGCAAGTGCTGATTTAAAGCTACGGATGACTATTCTACAGCAGACGATCATTGATTCTGAAAGCTGGGGCAGCGATCCCTTTAGTCAGCGCTTACCTTCTACAATTAGCTCTGCCATAACGAATTCTAACTTAAAAGGTATTGGTAATATCTTATAAACGGCATCATCTACTTTTTACATTTAGCATACATTTAATTCCTTTTGATTGGAAAAGTGTATATAAAACAAATATCAGCTTTATAGTTACAATAAAATTTTATTCAATTCACTATATAATATGTCTAAACCAGTATATTATATAAAGCTTAGAGGGAGGCTGGAGTGGCAGGGTATTTAGGCAATGGAGTATCTTCAGGTAAACCAAAAGCATAAGAACCCCATCCAATAGTAGCAAAGTAATCTTCTAATAAACGTTTACCGTTATCAGCACCAGCAGCACCTAAAGCTACGTGAAAAGGCATAAGATGCTCTGCTGTAGGATGGCAATCTCTAAAGCTAGGGTGTTGATCTAATTCGTTTGCTTTTTCAATACGTTCTTCACCCTTGTACTGAGTTGCAATCTTCTCCAAACTTGACTCAAAATCAATAGCAAATTTAGGTGTAGGTTTACCAGCGAAAGACCATAAGCCTCTTAAGTTATGTACGGCACTTCCACTACCAATGATAACAACGTTCTCATCCCTATAACAATTATGCATTAATTGGTGTAACATGAATTTTGACATAAATGTTACCTTAATGGAGCTAAGGCTTCACCCATTTTAGCATGCATATCCATGTTTTCATGGGCAAATGTAGAGACTTCGACAATAGCAATATCTGGATTTGATTTCATAGCTCGTTTCAAAGGCACCCAAACACCGTGATCATTACCATATTCTGTGCCTTCAGCCTTGACACCAGACTATTTGTATACGACGTTTAATAAAGAATGAAAAATATTGGTTGGACATTCTATACCTTATTCAATAAATCGATTACGCGGTTGGCAAGGGTAGGTGAGCCCTTATGATCCCAGGTAACATCATAAAAGTGTTTGGGAAAGTTGTAAAAGTCATAAATTAATTTTGGCTTTTCAGATACGTCCACTAATAATTATAAGTTTAGTTTAAACGACAATGATTTTATATCAATATTACCAAATACTTTGTTTCTGCCTTCCCCTTGCCAGTGAGCACTGATAAGAACAATTGCCTTAGGTTTCAATTCATTTTTCAAGTAGTTTCCAAGCCAGTTATAAAAGTGACCTGGCTTAGCTTGGTCTTCCAAAAGATTAGGACCTATAGTTTTTGAAAAAAAAAATACATTATTTATGCAAAAAATAAAATAAGCAGGCTTTATGTTATATACCTCCATGAGAGATAAAGAAGACAGGAGTTTTAGAGAGCATAGACTTTGTAGTAGACATTTCAGGGGTGACAATGGTTTGTTGGATAGCTTTTTCCTTTTTATTAAAAAATAAGAAATAAAATACAAGAGAGACAATAAATAAATATTTCAGCATAAAAAAAGAATTCTAAATTTCACTCGCTATTGCGCCTTTATTTCTAATATATGCTCCACTTCTTCAATTAATAAGTTGCTGACTAATATCTTATAAATCATTACCAAGAAGGCGGGGAGTTCATGCCCGGAGATCCGATCCGCGACCCTAAATGTCTCTCTGTTGTGCCTGTATGAATGTTTTCTTCAACATAATAAAATTATAAGCTACAATCAAAAAAGTGTCCCCAAACTCTGCAACATCATATAATACAGACGAAAACATGTAGGCAAGTATGACAAGGCGCATGATTCAACAGGAAAATACCTTTGGTATGCACTACTATTTAGTATGCTGCTTAGACTATAAGAAGACATATTATTCTTTTTCAGTTACTACACGTATGTATTGAGTGTAGTTGTTATCAATATGCAATAAAGCAAAAGTAATAACTAATAACACAGTTGAAAGTACCATGTTCTACTATATAATGACAATGTTTAGATTGTAATAACTTGTGATTATACCAAAACAATATATACTCTTTTGTTTTTCATCATGCTAAGTATTGTATGTTATATTCTCAAGGTGTGACATTCCATAAAAGGACGCTTAATTGTATAGGCGCTGTTACTCATTCTTGAACCATAAATCAAGCAGAGAACATACCAAGTTATTAACAGGTAGCCTGTAGCCAAAACACATTGTTTAGGTTTGCTTTTATATTTTGCGACAAAGCGGTTCATAGTTATTAGACTCAAACTTAAAATAATACTTTTTTTTCGAACAAATATCAAATGTAGCATTGTTCATGAAATTATTCTCTGTGAGAGGTGTTAAGACAGCCTTCACAATGTTACGATGTAGTCGTTTGGAAGTAGTGTTTATTAGAGAAATGATACCAGAAAATAGACCAAAGATAAGAGAGGTAATTCCCAGTATTTGTAGTGAGCACCACGTTGTTAAAGGTAACGAACCTAAAGAAAAAATAAAATTTGAGAGTAAAAAGTTTTAAAAGCTAATGAGCTTGAGATATTACAATGAGTGCACAGACGTCAAGGGATTCAACAACACCGTTTAGTATAGACCAGAAGAGTATAATATAGGAATCTTATCACAATATGGTTCCTTTATAATAGTAAAAGGGTTTTTTAGATTAAGAATTGAATAAAATGTTGAATTAATGTTGAATGAGTTTATTAATTGTGAAAATTATATAAGTATTTATATATGTTCTGTTTTCTAAATACACTATCGTAAGACTTGTAATCTGATATTAATAATCAGTACAAGTACTATTATCCGTAACTTATCAGCTGTTAAAAGTGTAATGTTAATTAAGTAGATTGGTTTCAAACGTTAACCTATTAATACTAATGTCGTGCAAGTGTATAGTTGCATGCGGGAAAAGGGAGATATCAAAGTAATACATTATACTATAGTCGATTTCTATTATCAACTCTTCAACTTTTGTAGTTGGAAAAATTCATCATTAAGAGGTCTTGATTTTCTATAGACCAAACAAGTAGATTTGACAGACAAGAAGAGCAGATCAGCTTTAATTACCACATCATTAATATTTCAGGACAAGCTTCTCAGTTGATTTCAGTCTTGCAGCCTTGTCCAAATAATAATCATACGTTCAAACATGAGTTTCGTATGTAAGATTTAATAATAATGTTATAGATATACTTGTCAAAAAGTGTGCTAAATTACGCACATAAAAATATAGTGATTATAGGCATACACTGCGTTACAAATTTGTCACTTTGTAACAACAACCTTCACCAAAATAAAAAAATAATTCGAACTCCGATAAAATTTTTTTAAAAGAATGGAGAAACCGGGGATTGAACCCGGAGCCTTTCGCATGCAAAGCGAATGTGATAGCCATTACACTATTTCCCCAGATATTCTATTTTGTTTTTTTAATTTAATAACACCAAAGACTTAGCAAAAAATCACGTGACATTTCTTCACAGATATTTATAAAATCTTTGCTGTTGTCACGTGGTGCTGTCATATGTAAATGTCTCTAACTTCAATAAAAATAAATTTGAGTTTTGCAGAACTAAAAACAAGGAACGAGTCTAAAGTATTTATGCTGTTGTTTTTGTGGCATAATTGCTAGTAATAAAGTCTATTATCTAATATAAATCTCTGCTCGATGACCACTGGAGTTGTTGTATAATATGTTTCTTTTTTTTTTTTTTCTTTTTCAAAACGCACATTTTTAAGTAAGAAGTAGTAACCATTGAGCTTGACTAAAGCAAAGATCGAACGCCGTTTTTCAGTAAAAAGCACAGTTTTTGCTGGTATGATATAGCAACTACTTGTTGAATTTAACCATAAAAAATATGACAACTAATAAATCCTAATAGGCTAGACAAATAAAGCTATACTGTAGTAGTATTATCGTTCTTTTTGTGTTTTTATACTATTCGAAGCATCAAACTAAGTATAAAAACATAAAGTTCATAGGCTAGAAAAATACTTAAAAAAGCCTACGCTATTTCAGTTGTTGCTTTAAATCAAACAAAAGTTTATCGCTATACTTTCAGGTTTCATATGATGCATAATTCCTAATCTCGATTTAACCAATAAATGTTTAGCTCTTGCCAAGTTTTTTCTGTAGCAGATTTGATGTCCGAGAATAAAGATGGTGGTGAAACAATTACAACATTCTCCTTTTTTTTTTTTTTACTTGAGGTTATTATCTTTCAAATGACAAAGCTAGAAGTTTCTAGCACCAGTCCAGTTTCTGGATTTCCTTGCTTCTGGATATTTCGCTTCTTATGTGAAGACGAAGAACCTTTACCTGGATCACCAGCTCAAACTTCTAAATCACCAACAGGTTTTCCAACACAGCTTATTTTATGTACAAGTGTAGGTCTATTGTGTTTTTTGTTATTTTGTTTTCTAAGAACAAGGTAGTGACAAAACATATTCAATTATTTTTTTTTTTAACTTCATTTGTAAAGATGGAGTGCCATTTATTCACCAAGACTTCGAATGAGAAAGTAAGAAGCTTTATGTTTATGTTTGTTTTGGCTTTTCTCATTAATACATGTATAATAGGCATGCACCACCTCAATTACCAACGACTTTCTTTGGTTGGATTATACCGCTTTTAAAGACACCAAACTCAGTTGTTATGGAAAAAGTTGGACTTGACGCTGTAGTGGTAAATATTATTTCATGGGCAAAGAAAAATAGGGTGCTTATTTTTGTGTGATAGATGCTTCAGTTTTTATTGATGAGTGTAAAACTATTCAGTTTTTGTGGCTTTTTTGGTACAGTGGTTTTGTATCCTATTAGTAAAATGGGTGGGGATATAGCAAACGGAACACACCCCGAAATTCCTGGTAATGGAACGACCAATGATACAACCATGTATTACAGCAATTTCAACCAACAACATGAACAGTTTTTTATGGGCACTTTTAGTAAACTTGGAAGCGGTATAACATCTAACTCGTTCTCCTTCTTATGGGTTTATTTATTTTTCACCTACATGTTTGTATTTGCTACGTTTTATTTCACCTTTTTGAACTACAGAGACTATGTAAGATTACGTCGAGAATTTCTTTTAAGAAAGGCAAAAACACTATCAGCTCGCACTTTACTTGTTACTGGCATCCCACCTCATTTACGATCAGATAGAAAATTGGCTGAATATTTTGAAAAGTTGGGTATTGGTGTAGTAGAATCAGTACATACCATTCGTCACGTTGGTCGGTTGTTGGAATTTATTAAAGAAAGAGCTCAACATTTACGACAGCTGGAAACAGCTTATACCAACTACTTGGGGAACCCTTGTGAAGATCTCAATTATGATCCAGATGAAATATTAAATGCTGAAGATGAACGAGGTGTACATTTACGTGAAACAAGTTCAGTAGAATCAGATACATTACCCACGCATTATAAAGATAAACCAAGGCCATCGCATAGGCAAGGTCTTTTGTGTGGTCCAAAAGTCGATTCAATTGATTACTATACAGCCAAGTTTGATGAAGTAGATGATTTAGTAGTAAAAGCAAGAAAAGTGGGTAAATTTGTACCAACAAGTGTTGGGTTTGTCACTTTTGAAGAGTCTATCAGTGCAGTAAGTGAAAAAAAAAAAAAAAAAAAAAAAACTTGCAGTACATCTAATACTTTTTTGGCTTCAAGTATGTTGCTTCTCAAGTGTTGATTGACTCTACACCTTTTAGATTACGAGCACAACTAGCACCTGAACCCAGAGATGTATTATGGGAGAATATTTCGATGCATGGACGAGAAAGGGTGATACGCAAAGCCTTAGTCATGTTCATTTTATTGTTTTTGGTATTTTCTTGGACAGTACCATGCAACTATCTTTCTGCATTAACATCACCCAAATCATTGAAAGCATATTTTCCTTGGCTACTTAAATTAGCAGAAAAGAACAAATTGTTGAATCAGATCGTAGTTGGTTTCATACCTACTCTTGGTGTTGTTATATTCTTTTCTGTGTTGCCCATGATTTTCAACAGTAAGCCTAATATACAGGTATATGTAAGGTACTAACATGTTTGAATTTAGGTCTTAGTGTTATTGAAGGTTTTACTACTAGAAGCGAATCAGAAGAATCTTGTTTTGCCAAGTAAAAATCTTGTGGTATTTTTTGTATATGAAAAGAGGACTCAACTTGATTTATTATAGACAATTTTTCTTTTTATTTGCTAATGTATTGCTGTTTATTACAGTAGCCAGTACATTATTCAAGTCACAGAAGGATATTTTTGAAGATCCCACTAAAATCGCCAATATCTTTGCATCCAAATTGCCAGAGGTCGCCCCTTTCTACATTAACTATACTGTACTTCAGGGAATCATGCTGTAAGTTAAACCCTTTGCTATTTTTAACAGTACGGCTGCACGTATACTCATACGTCTTTTAGCTGTCCAATTCAGTTACTACAAATTGGTCCTATTATTGTACAGCAGTTTTACCGTACATTTTTATGCAAGACACCGCGTGATTATGCCGAAGTATTCGCGCCTCGAATGTATAACTTTGGTTGGGGATATCCAGTACCGGTGTTTATGTTTGTTGTCATTTTGGTCTATTCCACTATTTCTCCCTTGATTCTCGTATTTGGCATCATCTACTTTGCTATGTCATATCTCGTTTGCAAATATCAACTGCTTTATGGTAAGGAGAAAAAATAGCAAACGTTTTTAAATGAAACCGAGCAAACTGTAACTAACTCTCCCTTTCTTCCTTGTATGCATTTTTTAGTTTACTTCCATTCGTATGAAGTTGCTGGTAGAATGTGGCCCTTGGTATTTACGCGTGTTATTATTGCTCTGTTGATATTTGAATTGACATCTGCAGGATTGTTTATTTTGAACAAATCATATCCATTGGCAGCCCTTTGCGTACCTCTTATTATTTTAACACTGGCTTATAAATTCATGATGGACAGCGCATATCAAAGGAGCACTCAATTTTTACCCCTGCAGTTGCTATCCGAAAAACTTGGGCCAATGACTACCATTGCCTTACAAAGTCAACTGCAATCGCGTGAACTCAGTAGCAGTCCAACAACAATAGAAGATTTGAATGTACATCCGTTAACAAACGAACTGTCGTCGAAACCTAGCAGCGGTGCGGCAACCGGTGAATCAAGCACAGCAGTCATGAAAAGAAACAGAAAACGTCGCACTGTGTTGGATGAAGATGACTACGTTGCTGACCCAAGAAAATGCACGGATTTTAGAGAACCACCCATGACGTTATTGGCAGGTATTCTTAATACAGGCATGAAACAATACGGGCACCCAGCTCTTTTGGGTGTTTTGCCTCAAATATGGCTTCCTGTGAAAGCCGGATATAAAAAGAACCAAGTCAACACGCACGATACCACCAGTAATGAATCTTCTTCCTCTTCATTCTCTTCCGTAAAACCGCGAAAGGAAAACGGTAAGAAACTCTTCTCTACTTGTTATAGGCGAACTGACTTGAAAAAAAAATAGGAGCAGTAGCAGACGAGCGTCAACCCCTATTACAATCTACTATACCCAATCGTTCCATTAATACCATACCAATTGATAATAATAATAACAATCACCAAAAGAATAATGACGAAGGAGGAAATACGGATGAGGAAGAAGAAGAGGATAACGTAGGTACTTATTATCATCATCCTGAAAGACGCCAATCCAAGAGTTTGAGTCGGTCTTATGGCGCTACCTCAACCAAGTCAAAGAAGTAAAACTGTCATGAGCTGTAAGTTTTCCAGGGATTTGGTTAATAAACATAAGCATTGACTGTTACACGATCACTGATCTAATCCAATACCTACATAAGCTAGTGCATGTTTCAATTATAATAAAGAAGAGGATGAAGTACTTTTAATATCACCCTGAAATTTCATTGTTGTAATCTACTAAAGAAGAGAATAAATACCCGAGTTTAATGAAAAGGAGCCTTTGTCCTTTATAATTATACTTTACAAAAACGTTTTCATGACCTACTACCCCTACCCCTCTCTCCCCTTCTCCTCCATAATATCACTCCTAAAATAATGAGACCTCCTTAGTTTGATATTCTAGTTTACTCAAAGCATTCGTTTTTTTGCTTTCCTCTTTCTCTTTCTTATCACTTATGGTCGCTCAATATTACTCACCTTCTGCAGCTTCAGAAAAAATAGAGGAAGTAGACGAAGAGGAACAGCTCATGTGGCGATTAGAACATTCACACATTCACTCAGCTATTGAAGGTGAAGACGATGGCGATGAAAATGACAGTGAAAATGACCTCATGTTGGAAGATGCTTCCTCCATGTCTTCATCACCTAGTATTCCAGATGAAAATATTGACTTCGATCTCGTCTACGCGCTTCATACATTTGTTGCCACAGTGGAAGGTCAAGCCTCTGTCGTTAAAGGCGATGCTTTAATTTTATTAGAAGATACAAATATTTATTGGTGGTTAGTGGAAGTATTAAAGACACGAGAAGTCGGTTATATACCGGCAGAAAATATAGAAGTAAAAAAAAAAAAAAAAAAAAAAAAAACCCCCCATTTAAAAAAAA
>JNEK01001220.1:0-15659 GCA_000697295.1 Mucor indicus B7402 | reverse complement strand
AAAAAACCCGGAAAAAAAAAAAAAAAAAAAAAAAAAAAAAAAAAAAAAAAGAAACCCCCCATTACATAATCACGCGTGTTTCCTCAAAAGTGTTTATTTTAGACACCGTATGAAAGGCTGGCTAGGTTGAATAAGCATCGAAATGTAGAAATAACGTCACCATCCATACACGATATTGCTACCCCTATCACAATAGCACATCCGTTGAATCCTCCTAGAAGAGTTACGATAGGCGATGAATCCATGTCAAAAATATTTCATTATGAAGTAGAGTCGGATTTTGAGGAAGACGAACATTATGAAAAAGAAGCTTCAGAAGATAATAGCGTCAATAATGAGGACGAATTCCAAGAAATGATTATGGATTCATATAGCGAGCAGCCACAACATCAAGAATGGCAAGAAAAGAATTGGGATGATGACGAGGAGGGAAGTAAACAAAGCCTTGAAGAAACGCAAACAACAATTGAGCAAGAACAGCAACAACTTGAAGCAGTACAGGACCAACAACAACAGACTGAAGAAGAACCTCAAATGAAAGAATTGAGAGTGTTTGCTGGTAACATTGGTCAGGGACCATTGTTCCATTCTTTCTCGGCCACAACATCTACAACAGCCGATGAGTTAATAAAAGCTTCAGTTAATAAGTTTGGGGTTATGGATACGACTCAATCCTCTGAAGATACCACTATTGAATATTACATTGCTGTTCAAGGCATGGATGGAGGTAACCATACATAATATTACTTTCCTTAACGGCTTCTAAAAGCCACACATAGATGAATATATTTTAGCTGCTCAAGATAAGCCTTTATCTATATTCAAAACACTTACGGATTCTCTCACTACACCTATGCCTTCCTTAAAACACATCCGTCGTATATCTCAACAATCTTTATCTTCTATTCAATCACGAAGCAGTACAACTCGTCGACCTCGTTCAAGCAGTTTTAGCAACTACGAACAAACGAATTATGACGAAGATTCTGTGATCCGATTTTATTTACACCGACGTATCAAAAGAGCACATGAACGAGAAGGCCTTCTCTATATAAAGGTATCGCTTTATCCAGACGAAACTGCAATTATTTCGAACACTAGTCCGTCCATGATTAAATTGCCTACAGATATTACAACTGCCTTCACAAAAAATGCAACACCAACAAAATCTTTAAAGAAAAATAGACAACAAAGGGTGTCGACAAGATCCGAAATTGATCGTATTGATAAAATCATTGCTGTAAGACAGGAATCTCCTATTGGCGCTGTCATCAACTTGGCTCTGGAGAAGTTCCATGTTCCCGATGCTCAAGCAGAAGATTACCCTGGCAAGATGGAGTCTTTACGGGATTCCAGACAGCTAGGCAAATACAGAATGTCGGTACGGGGTAATAACAACGGCCAAGGTATTATAAGGAGTGTTATAGGGGAAGAAAGGGAGTAAACTTATAACATGGCTGATTTTTATAGAGACTGAATTAAATCCGCATGAACTCATGTCAACTGTCTTACTTCAACAACAAACCTCCTCTCCTCACCATGCTGGTCCAATCACAAGTGACATTTTATTTGTTTTACGCAGAGCTGGATCCACAAATAAATTTCCTGCATTGGAAACCCAAAAAACACGTCCTCATGTCCTGGGCTCTGAAGATAGAAGACCTAGCATACTTGATATCTTGATGGATAGCACTTCATCAAGAACAGGCGATAGACGTCCGAGTGCCATGGGTAGCTTATTAGAAACTTCTTCACCACGTTCAATAGATGACAACAGGAGACCCTCTGGTCCAATAAATTATTCTCATCAGGAGCGTAAACTGTCCTTAAATCAACAGCAACAACAGCAGCTTCAGTCGCCTTCTTCTTCCTCTTCTTCGTCTTTTCCAATAACAAAATCATCCAACTCCATACTTGGTTTTAATAGACGTTCTTCAAACCAATCTTCATCTATCGTCTCTGGTTCTTCTCTTGAAGAACGCATTAATTCAGATTCCACAATCACCGTTGAAAATAACTACAATCTAGAAGTGACACCTACCTCCTCCTCATCAATCATGGCACGCCAATCCTCCTCTTCTGCAGTGACAGATAGAAAAAAAGAGAGTTTTAAACAACAATTAAAACGACTTGTTGGCTGGGGAGCTTCATCTTCATCACCTTCAGGCAGTAGTAAAAAACAAGCCGGCCCTCATTCATCAAATATTCCTCCTCCATTAAACACAACACCATTCTCGATCAACAAACAACAAGGGACTGAATATTCTCCTTCGGATATGATCAGTTTTGTATCCGCGCCCTCTACACCTCTACCTCCTACACCAGGTACACCCCGCTCTCTTGCTCCTCCACCTAAGCCTCGACAAGGCAGTATTACTCACCCATTAGAAGCGAGTACACCTACCTCCATGTCTCGCAGAACCAGTGAAGCCATATCCATGAACGATCCATCTGCCGCTGCGATGGCTGCAGCTGCAGTTCTCTCTGCCTCTTCAAAGCGACTCTCCACTGTCTCCTCAATCTCCTCTGACTCCTCTACTTCCTCTGTCACTTCGGAAGACATTGCTGCTGCTACGAGTCAGAACCTCGATGTGGAAGATGAAGACACAGAAGAAGAGGAAGTGGCAATCAACAAAAACCCCGAAACAGAAGATGAAGATATTCAGACACAGTATGCCATGTGGATGAATAGCCAGCAACAAGAGCCACCATCCGCTACTCCTCCACCCATCCCACCTGTTAAAAAGAACAATACCACGTTAGCCGAAAAACCATTACCTCCTTCGCCTACTCTTAAAAATGCACTTTGTCCTAAAGCGCCGTCTACAACAAACAAGACAGAAGATAGAGAAGAAGAAGTTGTAGTAGTTCAGCCTTCTGGGGGATTAGATGATTTGTATTTATTAGTCGCTCATGGCGTAGACTTTTTAACCTCAAGGGAAAACACAAAATGGGAAGAAGAAGGTGGATATGAATTTCACCCTTGGAATAGACCTCAAAGCTCGTTTGCAGTGCCACAGCCCAACGAAGAGCAACCGGAAGAGCAACAAGAAGAAGTGGAACCGATATCGCCTCCCTTAACCCCATCTCTTCAAGAACAACAAGAGGTCGTTAGCGCATTACAAGAGCCTCCTTCAACTGCGGTAACGAAACGAGTATTAGGTAACAGCAATAAACAACAAATTCCAAATCAACCTCCACCACAACAACAAAGCCAGCATCAGTCTTTAGATGACGAGGTAATTCATAAAATGAAAAACTAAGCATTTGTTTACTTATCTTTATTGTTGACAATAGGAATTGCAAAGAATTGTAGCTGCTCATATTGTGTTTTAAAAAAAGTTCATGTCATTTATCTTTTGTAATAAAAAATTAATTAATTATGGTATACGGTTGTTTAGTCTAATATTATCTTCTTCATCGTCATCGTCAGTGAATTCCATTAAGGCTCTTTGATACTCGGCTTCTCGTTTACCGCCAAAACGTCGTTTATTCTCTTTCTTTCTCTTTAAAAAGAAATCGATAATAGATGACAATCCGATACCTATTGTGCCACCTATTAAATTAGCTGTAATATCATAAACATCAAAAGAACGATACTATAATCATAGGGTAAGTGACCCAATCTATAAATGCAATTTTTTCTTTTTTTACCGGTAATAAACCTTGTATAAATTCACTTCCAACGGCTACTGTCAAAAATATACTGGTTGCTAATATGACATTACGTTTGACAGAGAGATCCCAAAGAAAATATAAAAAGATGGCAAATACAAAAAAGACAGAGAAATGAAGCAATTTGTCATTTATTTGTTCATGAAAATCAATAGGTGCAAAACCCAGTATTCCCATAAGTATTAGAAATATGAATAATGCAACCAAGACTTTTAATCTCATGGAATTGACTGATTGAAAAAATAAAAAGGAAACAAGAGCAGAACACTCAAGTTGAAGATTTTTAAAAATTTCAAATTGGACTAAACGGCGTTTCAAGTCTGACGTCTTCCAAACGAGCATATAATAAGTGTACTGTATTGGCAAGAACTGAGGGCCATATAGAATGGAACAATTTCTTTTGAGGGAAATAGCAATAGAAGTGATTACATAATACCTCCATGAGGATTGTAGTTCGCCAGTTTGACACCAGGATTGAAAGGCCGCAATAGTATTCTTTGTTAAGCTTCTAGGTACAGTTTGAACGGTCTGTAAAGTGCTTGAAGACCTCAGCTTGGGTTTCCCTATACCATAAGGACAGCTATTCTTGATAAGCATCTCAACAGTTGCGCATAATCGATTGAAAAACGCCTAGCAACCACTTTGAATCACATCAAAACTTCTAATAGTAACCGTATTATAACCTGTGAACAAGTTTATTAATTGTGATTATATCTACTACGACTCTCTTTTCTATCTCTTTAGCATTAGTTCGTTTCCTTTGTCTCTTCGTCGATCCATGTTTTTTAGTCTAATACATACTGACAAAAAGATATTAGCTATTTTTTTCATTTGTGAAGACATTTACAGCTTTTTTCCAGAGTACATTTGTTCATAAATTCTTTATGGCCAATCTACTAATATTTGGCTTCAGTAACTTTGGAAAACTTTACTCGTCTTTGAAAAGGTCCTATTTCATCTGTCACTTGGCCACAAGGACTATATATCTCATGGGAAACGGCATCGCGAGCTTTGGTGCCTCGATGGTAAATCAAGACCTTGTCTCTATCTCCCCGATTCTGGATATGCTCGTAAATCAGTCCACTGCAATACACAATTGTCTCCAGTTTCTATTCTCTGTCTATCTGAATCAGCTGTTATTATCTGATAGGCCTCAACACCCTCATGTTTCTTCCGATTGGTTTCTCAATGGATCGTGGGGTGTTTAAATTTCGCAGATTTTCCATGATCAAGTAGTATAATGGCTCCCATAACCCTATCAGCCCCAGTGCCAAACTAGTGAGCTAGTTAGCTTCATAGTAATGCAAACGTATCACTTTCGGTCTCTCTTTCTTTGCGATTTTATTCATTTTTCTTCCTTTTGGTAAGGGTGCACTTGGGCCTAAGCTAACAGTACTTTGAGCTACTTTGTGCTCATTGGTTTAATTTTTTTTAAAAAAGTAAACATTTAGTACCATAACAATAGAAAGCTTATTTTTCCTTTGACATAAGGAAGTCTTTATTCCAGTTCAGATTAGAATTTTTAAAACAGCAACTTCTTACAATAGACTTCCATGATTTTTCATTTGACAAGTGACGCTTGGATTCATGCAAAAAAAATTTTAATATTTCCGTGGTTTTTTATTATACCTCCCTCTTTTTATTTTTTTTTTTTTTTTTTTTCCTCTTTTTTTTTTCTTTTTAATTAAAAAATGACGACTCAACTCAACGAACCGCTTGCTAGGACAAGAACTATTCGACTTACAGCTTTTCCAACTCCCTGCAAAATCACTTTAGAACAAGCCAATAAAACTGTAATCCATATATTTTTTTTCTTTTTGATTTGGTTATCTAATGTAATAACCTTATTTCAAAGGTAATTCAAAGCATGACAGTAGCTATTCGTGATACTTTTAGAATCAGAAATCCGCAGTTCAAATACGAAACAGAATACAACCCAAAGCGTGTATTAACTCATCCAAGCGAAGGTGTCAAAAACGGAGGATATGATAATGCGAGTTCCGATTATATTTTATACGTTCATGACTATATTGGGCCAGAGGAAGATCCTCACAAGTAAACATATATAGATTATCATTGCTCTTTCTCCTTATACTATATATAGATATATGATACTGGATATGTTAGGCTCCGGCACTTTCGGTCAAGTCGTAAAATGTGAAAACTTGAGGACCGGTGAATTAGTGGCTTTAAAGATTGTCAAAAATAAGAGGCTTTATACAAAACAAGGAATAATAGAAGATGATATTTTAACTCATGTAAGTTATTATGTATGCAACTCTATGCAAGTATAACCTAAACAATGGCTTTTTTTTTTTTGATCATAAACAGCTAAACTCACTTGGAGAAAACGACAATATATTGTCCCACAAAGAATCATTTATGCATAGAAACCATGTTTGTCTTGTGTTCGAACTTTTATCCGTCAACTTATATGAAGTTTTGAAGCACCGGGGGTATAAAGGACTCGCTATCGATAGAGTTCAAGACCTCTCTAAACAGATATTAGAGACCCTCGTTCTTTTAAAGTCTGTCAACATTATTCACTGCGATTTAAAACCTGAAAACATACTCTTGAAAACAAACGAATCACTTGATGTTAAAATTATTGATTATGGCTCTTCGTGTTACGAATCACAGCAGTCTTCCACTTACATTCAAAGCAGGTTTTATCGTGCTCCTGAAGTCTTACTAGGGTTTGAATATACAACAGCCATTGATATGTGGTCCTTTGGTTGTATCATTGCGGAATTATTCCTTGGTATACCTTTACTTCCTGGAAATTCGGAATATAATCTACTATCAAGGCTCACCGAAACTATTGGGTAAATACACACATAGACATGTGTATACTATGCTTATTTTCAATCATTTATAGGCATGTACCCGATTATATGATCAACCAAAGTGAAAAAGGTCGTCGTTATTACAACTATAAAAATACACTCGTGGGTGTTTCAAGATACACATTAAAAGACATCAATCAGTACTCTAGAGAAAGCAAAAAACAAGAGAAACCCAGTAAACACTATTTTCCATCAACCAAACTAGAGGACATCATCATGAACTCAAGAGACAACAAACAGTTGTCATCATTCTACAGCGTCTTTGAACATGAAAGACAATCACATAAATATTTGCTGGACTTATTAAAAAAGTGCCTGGAAATTGATCCTCGAAAACGAATTACACCAGAACAAGCATTAAAGCATCCTTTTGTCACTGGAAATTGCTTTAATCGATTCTTCCCATTCTCCAGCATGTAATTAGCACATTCACATATATATAATAAATTACATAACGTAGGTGCATTTAAATTGCGATTTAAGTTTGATGGCGATTCTGATCTTTTTGGAATGAATTCTCCTCCAGTGAAGTCTTCTTTCCTCAAAGCAATTACCAATGTTACTTATGATTTGAGTAGATTAGACAAATAATAAGCTGTTGAGTTGGCCTTAACAATACTACTATCTCTTAAAAGAGGTCCTTGGTCATATTCCCATGTTGTATGAAATATGATGGTTCGTCAATCTCTTATTATAGGTATCGTACATTCACAACGCTTACATCTCAAACATAAGAAAAATATCAAGTGAAGAAAGATTCTAACCTCATGTAAACGACAGATTCTGAGCTTTGGATGTCGATAAGTTATTCTAAAGAGAATAGTGATATAACTGGGCATCAAATCAACTTGTTGGAAACTGGCTAGTGGTACAGGTAACAGATTGATGTTCCCAACCAATAATATTCTTCAATGAGGGCAACAAATCCAGGCACGGTAAAATGTAAAAACGTGGAGATGTGACACAAATACGACAGTGGTGCTTTTTGGTTCAGATAAGGTCTGACCACACAGCTGTTTTCTTGTGTCAGATTCACAAGCTTATTATTTGAAATTTTCTCACGTCTTAATTTAGGACGCTCAACATTGTGAAAGAGATAAGTTTCATCGTGTCATGAAACACGCGCCTTATGTAATTTTGCATGGAGCGTATCTGTAAGCATCATGGAAGGTGAGACGTCATCCATTCATTCTTCAAGTATACCGTTTCTTCGTTGATGCAAAATAGTTTTGTTGACATCAAAACAAACAGAACAATCTCAGACAAAGCTATAGCTTTCTTTTTCTATTTTTTATATTTTCGAAACAGTTTACCCATGAGTGTAAATAAGATTCTTTATTTTTGAAAGTAATGACAACAACTTAATCAATGTCTATAGAGTTTTTTTAATTTAGCACCGCCAGTGGAGATTGAGATCTGGTTTGACAGCGAAGAGAAAAGAAAACACGTCGATATTAAAGTAGAGAAAGATAGGCGTGAGAGATATCCCGTATATTTGGATGGGGAGTCGATCGCTGGAAAAGTAAAATGAAATAAATGAGGTTCCTATATGTTTTTTTTGTATAACACGTCTGATCTAGATTATTGTTAAATCAAGCAATGGCAAGAGACTCGAACATAATGGCATAAAAGTTAGTTTTATTGGAAGCATAGGTAATGTTAATAACAAGTCTCGATTCGTTCTGGTCATTTAACGTTAGATTTAGAATTAAAGCATGACAAGAGTCGCTCTGTTGAGTTTCTTCATTTGTCTCAGGAACTTGCTTCACCTGGTGAGATTCAAAAACAAAGTTCGTTTGACTTTGAATTTAAAAAAGTGGAAAAGCAATATGAAAGTTTTCATGGTTATAACGTGCGACTCAGGTAAAACGGGAGGAGTAGGAACGTGCACTTGGGTCTTAAATTTTTTATAATAATAGATATTATGTATCTGTAGTTATATCAAGAAAGATGTCGGATATAGTTAGAGAAAGAGAGATTTGGGTACATGCATATGAGGAAGAGGCAGCAGAAAGTTTACGTAAATCGATAAAAATGGAAGTGGGCATAGAGAATTGTTTACATCTCGAATTTGAATACAACAAGTCAATGTAACTATAATAGTTAGTGATTATAGCATTGGCTCACTGTCTATAAAAGGTATCACTTGAGAGACGTAATTATAGGTAAAATAGATTTCAAGATGGTACGCATTAAAATAAAAACGATGGAAATATCTGTCATAAGGCGCGAAACAACGGGCTCATGTAAGGCAAAAAAATAACATGTAAATATTTTTAAATAGCTTACATGTGTTTTTTTTTTTTTATGAAAGCACCCAATACTTATAATGAAAGTGAAAATGTAATTAAATATGAAATTATGGACGGAGCTCCACAAAAAGGAGAAGTCATTCCATTGCGATTATTTCTTGGAGGATTTGAATTAGGACCCACGTTTCAAGGTTAGATTGTTTATTACAAGATAACGACAAACTACTAAATATAGCGTTAATATAGACATTAACAAAAAGTTCTCGGTAAGATATTATCTTAATTTGGTGTTGATTGATATAGAAAACAGAAGATATTTCAAACAACATGAAATTACGCTCTATCGCAGAAAAGGTATAACGTCAATCAATTCACCTGATGAGAAGGAATGATAAATATTATCTTTATTGTATAATTATTTATTTGTACCACACGCAATTTATAATAAAATTTACCACCTCCTTTTCCCTCATGTTTCCATATAAAATCACCGGTTTGTTCAATGAACCTTATAAAGGAAAGGGGGGTTTGGGGGGGAGGAGGAGGAGGAGGAGGAGGAGAGACAGACACACGCGCAGTGATGAGCGCCGAAAAAAAAGGGGCGTTGTTTGTGCCATTGGACATACAAGCCACAACTGATCTCCGATATATTTATTTTGAGGCATTTTATATATTTCTTGTGTCAGCCAAGATATGATGGGCACTATAAATATACGTTAATTTAAATTTGATTGTCCCTTTTTACTTTTTTAATATTTTTTCGTCTTTTTACTATGCACTCAAACAGATTATCACCTGGAGATATATGGTTACCTGATAATCGAGCTTCATCAATTATGGTTCAAGACTTGGCAAAACAACAAGTAAATTTAAGAAATTCACCTTCAGCTATTTATTATGAAATGAGTCAACATAGTTCAACAACTTCTTCTAGCAATTCATCTTTAGCATCATCAATTAACCAACCAAAAATAAACATAAACCCTGACTACTATGATCAAGCACCTGGTATCAAATCCTCAGCTTCCTCTGTGGTTCATACTACGCCACTTTCACGCCAATCTTCAACGACAAGCCAATCGATACGTCACAAACCAAATACAGCTCAGTTAAAAGAATATGGCGAATGTTACAAACGATTGGGTCAAGGCACAACCGCAGTCGTCATGGTGGTACGCAAATTGGGCGAAGATGGAAGATCAGAAAAACTATATGCTATTAAACAATTTCGAAAAAAGGCTAAAAATGAATCTGATAAAGATTATATGAAAAAGTTGACTAGTGAATTTTGTATCTCTTCTACCTTTTCTCATCCCAATGTAGTAGAAACCATTGATTTGGTACTTGACGAAAAAAAACGTTACTGTACCGTCATGGAATACGTAAAGTATTTGAATGTTAATACTGTGTATAAAAAATTGACATATAATCATTAGTGCCCTGGTGGTGATTTGTTTATGAGTATTATGGCTGAACGTATGACTCAAGTCGAAAAATACTGTTGTTTTAAACAAATGATACAGGGTCTTGCTTATATACATTCTATGGGTGTCGCACATCGAGATATTAAACCTGAAAACCTCTTACTGACAATGGAAGGCAAATTAAAAATTACCGACTTTGGTGTCTCTGATGTCTACCGTTTTCCATGGGAATCCAAGGGTCGTCAAAGCAGAGGACTTGTAGGTTCTGAGCCTTATATTGCACCGGAAGCCTTTGCTCAAAAGGAATATTGGGGTTCTGCTGCAGATATGTGGTCTGCTGGTATTGTCTTTTACTGTATGCTAATGGGTGGTCTCGCTTGGCATAAGGCCATAAAGACTGACGCTGCTTTCAGTGGTTATATTCGAGCATATGAACAAAAACAAGTATTTGATTTATTTAAAGCGCTTGAACAAAATGAAAAACGCATTCTCCATCTCATGTTGAACCCTAATGCTGATAAACGTATCACTGCTTCAGAATTATTAAATGATGCTTGGTTAAAATCTATACAAGTATGCGAAAAAGGAGTAGATTCTTTAGGAAAACAGCATAAACATACAGAAGGAATTCAGCCTGTTTGTAGACCGGCATCAACAAAGAAATAATTATCAAACAAGCTCCCTTTAAAATAGCAAGTTATATACCATTCGTTTCTTTCTTTTTTTTTTTTTATGTATATGCTTTATACTATGTTTTTATGCTAATTATATACATATATCCCCCTTTCACATTTGTATGACATCAATTCTCTCTTTTCTGTACATAAATATATTTATTTCTGCTCAACCATATTAAAGTTTGTTCTATTGTGGCGGGAGATAGATAAATAAGAAGAGGGAAATGGAAACGTGCTCGTATTCTACTAAATACTAAAATTAGACTGCTTTAGTGTAGCCCCGAGAGCAGCGGGTATCAATTCACCTGCTGCATGAAAACATCACACCTAGCAAATGATAGCCGTGTTGACTGAAACAAAAACCCCTTTCAAATAAAAAAAAAAAAAAAAAGACAACACTGAATTTCCTTCTTTTTTTCTTACATTTATTTAATATGGATCCTGGTTACAAGTATATGCAACAATTAAAAACAGTACCAAATTTAGTCAGTGAAGAACCAAGTACTATTACACCAAAGAATACATCATTTGTTGACGTACCATGGAGTGATTTTACCAAGCAATTAGCACAAAAGAGAGAAAATACAAACAAGAAGTATACAGGCTCAAAAGGACCCTTAGATGAGCATAATGTACCCCCCGAAGATGACACTGTGGAAGACTTTAACATTGGTAACTGGGATGCCTTTACTGGATATCAAGATTTTGACCACAAAGACAAAAAGGCTAGTGGTGCGCAATAAATTAAAATTTCCATTGGTACACTTTTATGGTGACGTACTATAGAGTAGCCAATTAAATATGGCTAATAAAAAATTTTTTTCCTTATTTAAAATAAAGTCCACCATCATTTTTCTTTTTCTTTTCTTTATAAAACACATTCTTATAAAATACAAAAAATGAGTAACTTTGGAGCTCTTGATATGGCCCTTGATGATGTCATCTCTCAAAACCGTAAACAACGCAAATCCACTAACAACAAGCAATCTGCAAATCGTCGTGGTAATTCCCGTGGTGGTATTGACAAGAATCGTGCTCCTGTAAAACGCTCTTCGGTATGTTAGTTTGTTATTTTTTTTCTCTTATCATAAAAAGGAAAGGAAAAAAGGAAAAAAAAAAAAAGAAATTCTCTCTCTCTCTCTGTACGACAAATCCCCCCATATTTAAAGGAGGCAAGAGATGATGAAGATGATGATGAAGTTGGATACAATCTTCAACAGTTTCGGTTTCGGTGCCGCAGCAAAAACATAATAATTTTTCTTTTATTTTTTTTTTCCTTCTTTTTTTTTGTATTTTATATATTTTATTTTGAAAAAAAGAAAAGCAGCTCATCCTAATATTTGTTCAACTTAAAAGCCCTACAACGCTGGTTCCAGACCCTCTCGCAATAATAATGCTTCTGCTCCCAAAAAACAAACTGTTGGTAACAGCCTTGTTGTAAGTAATTTACATTTCAACGTGACAGAAAAAGATCTTTACGTAAGTACATGACCACTTGATTTTAAATTAAATTGATAACTGACAATGAATCTATTTTTAGGATCTTTTTGGTCAAATTGGTCCCGTTAAAAGAGCTTTCCTCCACATTGGTCCCAATGGTAGATCTGCTGGTATTGCTGATGTTGTCTTCCAAAATAGTAACGACGCTGAAAGAGCTCGTACCACATACAATAATGTTGAATTAGACAACCGTCCTATGCGCATTGTCTCTACTTCCCTCACAACCGCTGTTGCTGCTGTCTCAAGCAAGCCCACCAATGTTAGACGTAATACAAATCTTCGTGGCTCCAACAACCGCAATAATGGTCGCTCTAATGGTCGCCCTTCAGGTGGAAACCGAAGAAGAGAAAACCGCCCCAAACCTAATGAACAAGACTTAGATGCTGACATGGATAGCTACATGGGCTCCGCAGAATAAACAACAACAACAACAACTACAACTACAAACCAAACCTCCCTCAACTTTTTTTAAATAATGCAACAAACTTCCTCCTTAGTAAATAAAAATTGCGCAAATAACACTGTGCCGAATCAAGAATACACTTCTGCTGTCTCTCTCCTAAATTGTAATCAACACCACATATGCACAAAATGGGTCTTGTTGAAGTGTATTTTTCAATATTTTGCAGAAAAAGGGGCGCGATTGATTTATTAGGGAGAAAAGAACCATTTTGCTGATTAACGAATGTCCTCCTCTCCCTTGTACTCGAGCCAATGAGTAAACAATTTTTTTGAATCTGCAGCCATATCGAACTTGTTTCTTACAACAGTTCATTTAAAAAAAAAGATGGAACACGCCTAAACTTATCACATACACCAGTAGCTGAGCAGCCTATTGACAAAAAGCTCTATAATGTGATAGTGGAGTATCGAGATCTGTGCCAGACATATAACTTTCCGTTTTTATTTATTTACTTTGTGATGGCAGACCAAAGGAATCATCAACTCTGTTCAACCCCTTCCTTTATTTCTCAAAAAGAAGTTGTTATTAGATTGAGCTCTTACTCGACATCCAACATTCATTCAATTTTATACGACACATGAAGAACAGTCTTAATAACTTGCTGATTTGAATATTATCGTAAATTGAGTTCAACACGAACGACAGCAATAGGGTATTTTTTACGCTGAATGATGAAAGAGAAGAGCTGAACTGATGTTGACATAGAACTATGAAAAGGACACACAGTACTAACCGCAATGTTTACAAATTACGGTGGAACAATATATTATTCTTACAGCCACTTTGACCGCAGCCTACCAACAAGAAATATAGGTGAATATCGCTTTCAACATGACGATTGTTCATTTGCTAGATTCTTCAGGCTTTTTTCGGCATTTCTGCTTAATTCACCGGGATGATTGTTGAACTTTATGTTGATTATTGAGTAGATTACTGAACGACGAAAGCCAGACGATGTATCTTTTTTCTCTGACAATCCCTTTGTGAATTATCGCAGATTTCCTTAGACTTTATTTTAGTCTGTATAGCTCAAACTCTTCTGTATGGTGTTGCTCATCATCTTCGTTGTCAAAATGAATCGATGCTCGCCAAATGACTTTACATTTTGCAATTTCCAAATAGCACTTTAGAATATCTTTAGTTCCCTGAGCTATTCCCTCATTAGTTGATTTTTGTATTTCATGGCCACCTGTTCAGTTGTCTGATTCGTGAATGAAAAGTAATCTGTTGATACTGCCGTCCAGAACAGTTGTGTTTTCGTTCAGATTGGGATAGTGGCGTTTGTTAACGACCATATTGCTATTAAAAGAGGTATAATTTAAAGGCTTTAAAATAAGAGAAAATATCCAATTTAAAGGTTGAGTTCATGATATGAACTTATGTAAAGTAAACGCAAGAAAAATACTAAGTATCTCGAATTTTCTTTAGTTAACGCTTGATTTTGCATGAAAGGCTGCTATGATTGTTGGGTTGACTGTAAAGACTCTATTTTTTAATTTAGTGTAACTACAACTAGGGTAGCCAATCGGTTGACCAATTCGAGCAGCTACTTGAATATACTCATCGTTTGAAGAAATCTATAACAAGACACCCGCTAACGTATATTCTATGATGACAAACATAGCTGGTTCATATTATTGCACTTTTGTGCGCTCTTTACTGACGACATTCTACATACCATAATATCAAAAGATTTGAGTCTTCTATGTAAGGGAGGTGTCTTTAAGGAGCGTCACAAACACAAGAAATTAGGCAGTAGATACCCTAAATTAAAAAAAAGAATATTCGACACCGTATATCCCTATAGTCTATTGTTAGTAAACTGAGTTTTTCGGCAAAAAAAATTAAGATTTACCAGTTTTTTAACTATAAGATGGGCCGTCCATGTCCCATCTTCTACTGAATTTGAATTAATGGTAAACTTGTGAGCCACAAGAGATATTAAATTACAGGGTCTCATAAATATATCACATTTAGGTGAAAATTGCCCAAACCCGTAAAAAGCAAAGTCAAATGCAGAATGCTGAAAGAAGACAGAGCTGCGATGCGTCAAAGAACAAACAGAGCACGTAGACAATTTAAGCAGAAAGAATATGATCTTATATGCAAACAGATGAAGAAGCAGCAACGACAAGTCACAATTCCCATAAAATAAGCTGGGAAATCGGACTTTAGAGAGGACTAAGAAATTAGAAAATAAAGACTAAAAAACTTAATTATCTGTAAGATAAGAATTGATTGTTTTATTGAATAGAAATATGGGGAGTATTTATATGTTTCTAGCTAAGAATAATTATACTGCGGTTAAGTAAGAGACAACTGCGGCAAGGGAAAAGTAGCTGCGGTAGTGATCTTGACATATGAAAGGTATGATTTAGATTTCCGAAACTGAGCTTAAATCAGGAATCACAACACTGCTGTAATACAGTATCTGAACCTTGGGACCGATTTGGGTCTCAAAAAAAATTTTTCTGGTCTTGAAATTTGGCTTACAAAAAATTTTTTTTTCAGGTATTTTTCTGGACTCACAGCTTAAAAATAAAAAATACTTGAAAAAATACCTTGGTATTTCCCCTCTGGGACTAATGTTGACAAGTCCCAGCTCGAGCCAATAAAAGAATGACATTTCTCTGCATAATTGCAATTTTAAAGCCGCGCAGTTCAGGGCAGTTGTAATCTACTGATGCCAAGTTCAAAGGACTTCTATGCTCCATTTATTCAAAATCGCAAAAATCTTGCACATAATTAAATTTTAAACCCACTCTATCTCATAAATCACGTTCCTGGTTAATCCGATTGATCTTTTTGTAGTCAGAGACATA
>JNEK01001215.1:0-24328 GCA_000697295.1 Mucor indicus B7402 | reverse complement strand
CTGCAGATTGATAGACTGGTGCGTTTTGATGTACTGTAGCGTTTTGTTCTCTTGTAGCGCTTTGATCTACTGTGGCAATTTGGTTGTTCATGATTTGATAGTATTATAAAGTGAAAGCACTCAAAAATGTTCCTTATTTATACCTTTTGAAGGCGGTACAATTAATAGTGTTGTTTCTGATTTGACAATTTCATGAACGGATATGATAGGTACAATGTCTCTGACTACAAAAAGATCAATCGGATTAACCAGGAACGTGATTTATGAGATAGAGTGGGTTTGAAATTTAATTATGTGCAAGATTTTTGCGATTTTGAATAAATGGAGCATAAAAGTCCTTTGAACTTGGCATCAGTAGATTACAACTGCCCTGAACTGCGCGGCTTTAAAATTGCAATTATGCAGAGAAATGTCATTCTTTTATTGGCTCGAGCTGGGACTTGTCAACATTAGTCCCAGAGGGGAAATACCAAGGTATTTTTTCAAGTATTTTTTATTTTTAAGCTGTGAGTCCAGAAAAATACCTGAAAAAAAAATTTTTTGTAAGCCAAATTTCAAGACCAGAAAAATTTTTTTTGAGACCCAAATCGGTCCCAAGGTTCAGATACTGTATATAATAAGACCGTACTCACTGAAAAAGGGAGTTTGTCTAAATTTAGAAAGGAGGAAGTCTAAAAATATGTAAAACATTTGTCCAATAAAAAATCAAGATCGTCGGAAATTCCTTTTGTGAACGTCTGAAATCAAAATGAAAATCGTCGGTCCACAGAAAAAGATGAAAAAGTCCGAAACTAAGTAAAGTTGTATCTGGGATTACGATTTTTCGAGGCTAAATAACTAACCCAGGTTATTACTAATTACAGAATAAAGTATAACAGAAAGAGAAATTGAAAAGTGCTACTTGAATTATTTAAATACGCTCAATGGAAATTTGACTAACGCTCATTGAGATTTTTGTGTCCGCTGATTGGATAATGTTTTTTCACACTCATGGATTTTTTTATATTGCGAAAAATGGTTTTTGGAAATCCGCTGATTGAATTTTTCCTATGCGCCATTTGGAACCGTAAGCACTGTAAATGAACGTACACAAAACCACATAAACTATAAATTGTTCGTGCTACAGTAATTTACACCACGTGGAATTACTCCGTTTAAAACGGAAGTTAAGACAAATCCAACCGCCAAAAATAATACTTCACATGCAATAGTGAATCTGTGGTAGATCCCAAGTATACTTGTAATATTACTAAAAGCGTATAACTTCATGCATGTAACACATTATAAAATATAAAAATCAAAATTCATTTCATTTCATTTTCTTTTCTTTCTTTAGCTACTCATACATATATATCAACGATCCTTAGCCATCTCTTATTATGGGCAAAAATACTAGTCGTAATCAGTTTCCTATAGATAATAATGAATTAATGAACTATAACGCATCTATAACACCTGCACTACCACCACCTCCATACCAATCTACATCTACACCCTTACCAGGGCAACAGCCTAGGGTATATAGGCTTAAATAAACGACTAATACCCTGTCACTCACAATATCTTTTTTTACAGACGTATACTTACCCACAGCAAGCTACTGAGATACGTTTTAACATGAATAACACAAGTAAACTGAATCATGTAAAAGAATATGTGTCAAGCAGGTATGTGTAGAAATAAAAAGAATTTCTATGCCTTATCTAACACACACAAAAAAAAAACTATTTAGGACCAAGAGCGTGTCATTTGACATTAGGTATTACTCAAGGATTAGAGCACTCAGAGTATTATCTAAACAATATATCGCAACGTAGTTCATCTTTGGAGAAAACAGTATTTAGTAGTGCTCATGACAGACAGAAACAACTACCACTGAGAATCAGCACAAATATTGTAATGCCGTTCAGTACTGTTTTGCCACCCAGTTCGCAGCAAAGCGACGCAATCAAGCAGATACTTGCTACCCCTAGTAATAACAAAGTTCATAATTACATGAGAACCAGTACCAATATAGATGATAAGTCTTATGAGAGACCAACCCCTTCTGTAGTTAATGACAGCCTTGAAAGAATTGGTCATTCGCTCCAAAAACTAATCGACCAAGCTGAAGCTAGTCTTTTGGCCACTGAAAATTGTGAGGAAAACAAGCCCTACCCATATCGCCGATACGCATCACCTACACGCATTATAAATCATTATACTGGTCAGACTAAGTCTCTCGCAGACTATTCTTACAGGCGTATTCAGCAAGGTTATGCTCAAAGCCAAGAAAGACTGACAACAGTGATCGAGCAGCTAGAACAAAGTATACAAACTATGTTATACTCAAAGAAACAAGACAGCAAAGATGGCACCCCTGAGAAGCTAAATAGTGTTATGCACTATCATCATCACCATCACCATTATATTGACCAAGAAACCAAGAAGGGAAGGACTTGTTATAAGTCAAAAACAGGATGTCCAAAACCTCTGCCTAAAAAACGAAACAACAGGTGGCCCATTTCATTTGCCACTACGATGTTGATGTTAGGGTATATCGGCTATATCTCCTTCTATCACTCTCGCGAAAACCAATACGACAACTTATGTCTAACAATAATTTTTCTTCTAGCACTGTATAGGAAGAGAAACATAAAGCGCAGATTCCCGGTTATAAATATGGTAGATAAATTTGTTATTCAGCTTGTTTTTTCTAAAGAAACCACGCCCATGTTAGGCTTTTTACATCGTTTTAATATTGTATACCATTGTATTACGCGTTTAGCTTTGAAATAAAAATACTTTTCAACTAATTCACCGAATCTCTAGTCTTTGGGTAGGAGGCCAGAGAACAGCTCGGTAAACTCAAGTTGTAACTAGTTAATTTACATATGTAAAAACGTTTGGGTGAAGTATTCAGTACCACTCTATATGGAGCTCCCACTTTGTTTGTCAGTGAAGCGTTTGTCGCTATGGTAATTCAGTAGAAACAACCCAATCTAAAATAAACGAGCAACTAAGATGATCTATGACAAGTTAAATTATATGAACACCTTTCAATGAGCTAAGGTCAATTTATAAGCCAATACGGTTCACGGGTCACTTTTCTTGATATTCCTGCCTTTGGCAAATAAATCTCATTAAGGATTCTCAAGTTACTATCAATAGTTAAAGTGGCTTCAGTATTCCTGGTAAGACAATCGTACATAGTAGTTTAAACTTCTTTGTGTATTCAGTAATTTAATCCTTGCAGCACTTAAAATAGACTACATTAAATGCTTCGTGAAACGCACTTATTACTAGATGAAGTTTTGTGGTAAATTCAAATTAAGTGTCTTAACCGCTACTCTCGTTAGTAATGTGCAAATCTTTAGACAGAATAACTTTATCAAGCAGGTGTATCATCTAAATTAACGCATTGTATTGGTTGCTCTTTTGCATTAGCTCTATATACGTTTATTGACCGTCAATCCCAACTTGAACGCTCTTAAACCTACGATAAACAGTCTTATAAGTAGATTGAACACTTCGGGGGAAGATATAGAGATATTAAAGAGTCTCAATACTATAATTTATGGAAGATGGGTGCGCTTACAATGCTAACTGATGAACCTTTGATTTATTTTTTTTTAGCATTCTATATATACATGAAATCACTCTATATGAAAAAGCCCTAATGGGATAGTTTCATATCTAGATCATACATTCTCACCCAGATATACTTCCCATCCACCTATAGTCCTGTAAGGTGGACGTTCTTCTCAGGTCGGCATTTATCTCTTGTTGATTGGAATCATTATGTTTCTCTATCAAACGCCGATTAGTATAAATGGACCCCCTGTATATATTTTGTATATCTTCACTTTATCTTTTCTATAATAAAACATTGCAAAGGTTCTCAAAGTATTTTATTTCTGTTGTATTGTTTCCAATCTGTCACGGTTAGGAGAGGAAGATCTATAGGGTGGTAAAAGATAACTAGCTCTGTTGAATGTAGACGGTTCTTGATATAATTGTTTTGGTGGTGCCTTTGGTGAGTATCGGTATCCCTCATCATCATCTGCATTGTTTAGTAATGCGGCAATCGAAGGTGAATGTCGAGCATTGCTATTATTGGAGGATATTTTAGGGTTTTGATACAGCTGAATTTTGTTGTCATTCATTTCGTCATTACCGTCAGCGGACGCAGTAGGTCTATGCTCCAAATGACGAATCCAGCGGTTTCGGCATTGAATATTGCTTCGTCCAGATATTTCCTTTGCACAAGCTTCCCAATTGCTGTGGCCATATTTTTTTACTGCTTTTCGTAATAGCGCGTCTTCAGCTTCTGTCCAGCGGGTATAGGTTGATCTTGGCTTTTTTGGAATGTGATCATACGCGCTTAATTTGTAAGGCTCAGGTGACGGTGACGTAGGTGACCTTGCCTCCTCTGGGTATACATTTGTAAGTTATTATTTTTGATTTCATAGTAATACTTTTTACCTTGAATAGATTTCTGTGTGCTCGATAACTGTGGCATTGCTAATAAAGTAGCGGCGCTGTCGATAGATCTTTGAGACCGACGGTCATCCAATCTCGAGCGTAATCGTTTTTCAGTGGTAATTGCTTTTTCGCGTTGAGATGGGCCTTCAAACTCTGGGTCGCTTAACATTTGATCAGCAACAATTCCTAAACTATCGAGAGCGGATAATGAATACTGTTGTTCTGACGACCTTACTTCACTACGAGGAGAAAACTGTTGTTGAAATAGATAAGGTGGGCCTTTCTTTAGCTTTTTTTGAAATTGAGGTTTCGGAGAATTGCTGAATTCTTGACAATGATTCAAGTTGGTCTTGAGAGTGTCTACCACCTCATTCAAATAGTCTATTTCGGCATTTCTAGCAGATAGTCGTAATTCGGCAAGATATAGTTTCCTTGATAGAATGATGCGATCAGTCATCAACGAGAGTTTGTCTTCCTTGTTTGATATGTCCATGTTTTCTATTTTTTCCAGTGTTGATCCCATTTTCTTTAATTTTTTTGACAAGATGTCTATATCTTTTTGTAATAATTCCAACTCTGCTAGGTAATGGATTTTCTGCTCATTTTGCTATAGATTCAACCTATTTCTTAGAACTGTACGAACATATTCATGCAGTGTAACTTACAGACATCAAGTAAATGTTTTTCATTGTGTTGATTGCATTATCATTATAGTTATTTATAGTTGAATTCTGCAATTGCTCTGCTTGCGAGTGAACGATATTTTCTAAATGTTTCTGTCTTTCTAAAGATATACGTAGCTTTGGACCAGTTAACCTTTTAATATAGTATTTTCTATCTATTTGCCTACCTTTTGATGTAGCTCGTCAGATTCATCAGTACTATAATCATCCTTTTTGGGTGTTACATAGTCCCACTACATAGTTATTTTTAGTATAATGTTATTTTTTTATAGCCAAGTCGCTCTATTTTACAGGATATTGGGTAATTGCTGTGATTGGTAAAGACATTGTTGAAATATTGTTATTAGGCATAAATGTATGTCGCTGATTATTATCTAATAAAACCAAGTCGATTTTCCACTTTGAATTTTCACCCCATTGGTTAATCTATTATCCAAATAAATAAATGACTTAATAATCATCACTCATCATCATTATACAAACAATGGACTTTTACTTGAGTTTTTACAGACTGAAATATTTCGTCTAATTGTTCCATGTTTGTTTGCTGTACTTTAAAACCGGAAGAAGACATTTTATTACTAGTAAATACCTAAATTATTATTATTTTGACGTTTTCTCTATTAAGTTTACCCAAAAATATTATAATACACAAGGGAAAGGAAAAAGAAAAAAAAAAAAAAAATGAGGGAAATTTCGAATTATTGTTTTTTGGTTGTTCACCCCGCTCAAAGCGTGCAAAAAGGTAAAAGCTTCTTTTTATAAACTATCCAATAAAAATTGAAATATCCTAATCTTTTTAAGAAAAGCACTATACCACAGTTAGCAGCATGAACATTTCCCCCTTTTTATCCTCAACCCCTTTCGTTTTTATATGTCATAGTTTTTACGCGTTCTTTATGAACACATGGTCAACGACACTAACTTGCTATTCGATCGTCTTAAAAAAAAACCTCCTAACTTTACTATTTTCTGCACGTCATATTATCAATTTGCGCATACTTTTATTGTTATTCGAGGTGTCATAAAGTGGTATTTTTAATTGGTTCAATTTTATAAAATGGAATACAACAGCACTTACACATCAAGCAATCACACCATTTTTTATGGCATACCCCAACTATACACACATTACTAACAATTTATCTTGGAGAAGTTCATACCTTGCGTATGCTGTTTCCTTGTCAAATTTATTTGTCTCTAATTTACCCTCTATGAATCTTACAGCTTGTATACGAACTCGAGTATATCTGACTTTTATGTACCATACTACCCTCTTTCTGCAGTGTAGCTGTCATACATTATATCCCAAAGAGCTTTATCTGTGACAAAGTAATTAAGTTTCGTGAAAATTTTTGTAATGACTAAAACAGTTTATATGGTGTCTCTTTTTACTATATGTAAGGAGCTGTAGTATTCTAGAGTACTAACCTATGTTTACAATAACACGCTCAAGAATTGTTGGCTTTGTGAAAAATATGACGATCATCTGATTATTTTACAGGACATAGAAGCTATTAGATATGGTGATGTTGATGGCGAAGTGACAGTAACTGTTTAACCAAATGCCAGGCAGGAGAATCATAATGACAACCTCGGTTATTTTCAGTTAAACGCCAAAAGACGTTTCTTTATTGTTTGTTTGTTGATGTCTTTTCGTACTACCTATAATTTATCAAACTCCTCTAGGCAAGTTATTTTTTTCTCTTTTTTTTTTTTTTTTTTTGCTATTTTCTTAAGAAAGGATGTCTAACGCGAGCAATAGTGATACTGACATTGACATTGAAAGCGATGGTGAAGAACGATTGTTGAGATCTAGAAATAAGGGTAAAGGAAGAGAAACAACAGTGGTTATTCGCAGGGAAGTGGAGCCTACCTCGCCAAAACCTGAAACACTGAGCAAAGAGACGCGAAAGCTTAGAAAGAAAAAGCAATCGTCACCAGAAGCTGAAGCTTTAACAACTAAGAAACATTTAAAAAAGTCAATATTGCAACGTGCCATAAACTTAGTGAGAGAAGAACAGCAAAAGCAGCAAGTATCTCCGTCGCCAGATAAAAAGTTAGAAAGCGAAGAGTCAGCTATCAGCTCGCCAAAACAAGAAGAGGTTTCGGATGAAGACAAAACACCCTATTTAAGATCTGCCAGGGGCAGCAGTCAATTTTATTTTGATGAGGATATTGATGAATTTGATACAGACGATTTACTTGATGAAATAGAGCAGTTACCACCTTTAAGAAAGAAGCTTGCTGTAAAAAAGAAATCATTAAAAAAGGCAAGATCCAAACCCAAAAAAAAGTCGAAACAAGCCACATCTTTAGCTGAAAAGGCCAATATTTTGAAAAGGGTATTTGATTAATGTTTCAATATATTAGATATTAATGTTGAAAGCAACATATATTATGTAGCATCTCAAGAAACAGCCTGATTTATATGACCCTGAAAAAGTCAAGCAATTAAGTTTAGAGTACCCTGACACGTATTGGCAGTTTCATGCTGACTCAGGAAACAACATGATAGACCGTATTAATTCAGATAACCCTTTAAAAGCACTTCCTTATGATATAAGCGATCAGGGTGCTATTACTGGTATGACATTATCCAAAGATGGTATGCTACTTGCCACTTTTTCAAATATTGGATCAATCAAGATTTGGGATGTTACAGATGACTTTCGCTTACTCCGAAAAATACGTGATACAGATGAAAAGCAAATCGATGAATTTTACTGTGGTCAATTTGTAGGTGATGGGCTTTTAGTCTCTGGGGGTAAGCTCAAAGACCGCCATCGATGGTCTGCAGAAGATGGTGACAATCATATCTTGCCTTGTCCGATCAAGGTCTTCCAATTAGAGAACTGTGAACGTGTCGCTCAGTTGAATGGTCATACCGAAGAAATTCTTTGCATCAAAGCTGTTACGTTTAAGGGCAAAAACTACTATGTATCAACTAGTCAAGATGGATACATTATTAAATGGTTAATGGACGAATCTTGGACGTAAGTTGAAGTATATTGTGTACTGTAGTTTCGTTTTTTATGATACATATCATGTTGTACATAGCACATTAATCGATTCATCACCAATGAGAGATGGCGTTACATGCATGGCATTTACTGTAAGCTTTGTACCAAACACAGGCAACAAGTTCTTTATAGCAGCCTGTGATGAGCATTTACGTCTTTACGATTTTGAACAAGCAGTGGTAAGAAATAGACAAATTTGATGATTTTAATGTACGAGTCATTGAATTACATATTAGCTTTTGCAAACATTTGAAGACAAGTATTCTTCTTATTGTGATTGCGGCAAATTTGTCAACTGGATCGACCAACCAGAATCGGATAAGACAATTGAAGACATGGAGAAGCAAGTTACAGAGCTATCTGTAAATGATATAAAAGAAGATGAGCCCATGCAATTAGATAATATTAATGATCAGGATGCACCTTACGCATGGTTTATTAGTCGCGGTGCGGAAATGTGCGATGTGAGTGACGGTGTATGTAAGTACTAGTTTTTACTAAATATAGCCAAAAGTTAATGGCTAACTATACGTGTATACAACAGCCTCGAAACCTAATACATGTACACTGCATAAATTAATCTATCCAACTTCTGTGGGAGGTGAATTTAAATTAGAAACCGTCAAGAAATATCAACATGAAGAGTACGCACTTGAGATACCATAACAAAAAAAAAAGCAATTGTATTTACTTGTGTATAGATATCATTCAAATTCATGGCTAGTAAAAATCACTTCCAATGGACGATATATACTTGCTCCGACAATTTATGGGCAGCTTTTTGTATTTAACATGGCTACTGGAAAAGTTACTGCTATGATAAAGGAGCACGAAGGTACGTAGACACATGTATTTTATGGTAACCTCTCTAATAATACATGTCAATTATATATAACAGACGTTGAAGTAAGAGATGTTTTATTTCATCCTTACAGACCACTTATTTTTTCTTGTGGAGATGGTAGTATACACTTTCGTTCAACAACTATCTACTGATGATTATTATGATATAGATGGTTATGTAAAAGTATATACATATGAGGAATTGATAGCCAATGAATAAATAAGAAGGGGTTTTATGCGCAGCTATAAGATCATATCCAAGTGAGATATTTGCGATGAACATGTCGTACCAAATGCACTTGAAGCAGTGCCTTCAAAACATTGTCCAAAAGTTTGTGAAATATGTTGTTGCTCTTCCACATATTTGCTATGTTTGTCATCATTGAAGTTAATGCAAGTTGTATGTAATTCTTCAGACATAAGTGGTTCACTAACTGCAAGTGTTCACCCTCCTGAAAAACTGCATATTCGTTTAGAGCCTTTTTGAATGGAGTGAGAAATTTAAGTTACTAGTAGTCGCGCCACTTGCACCAAAGTATTAAGAGTGAATACGAGATGTTTGCTGGTCAGTGAACAATGTTGCAAATTCATCTTGGTATTTTTGCTTAATTTCAGTGGGCAGAGAGAAAAGCTCCGGTTTTGATTTCGACAGCAAAATATGCAGGCAGCAAAGAAGATATACAAGTTAAAATGAACATTTTTGCTATACTGGAGAAGCATTCGTTTCTTTTTATGTCGAATTCAGTCTTTTTATAATATCTGTGATATTATTGACTGATGTTAGCTTTTGTTGTTGTGATTTTTAATGGACCTTGAGATGAAGTGAGTCTTCTAGTAGTAATGGAAAATACTACGCACAGGACAGTAGCATATACTGTTTATAAGTCATATACCTCTATGTTGCTGGTAAAAACACCTAATACCAATATATTAGTCTGGCTTCTTTTATTGTTATGATTACATAAAGAAAGAGAGAAAAAAAAAACCAATTGATCCTTTATGAACTATACACCATTTTCAAAACAAACAAAGAGCAAACTGACTACATATGCATACTAACTAGCATGTAGTTGGTATGTATTTGATAATTTAGTCGTTGTTCTTTTCTCTTTAAAGTGACCACTATATAAGATTGGCTCATTGTATTTTGGTGTTCCTTTATCTTTTTTTGCATTCTATATGACTATAAAAATCACTCCAGGCAATGCGTGGCTGCAGTGTTCGTACTAGTATTCCCCCTAGAACTCCTTCATCAGTCAAAGTAAGTTTCTCAATAACCCACCGGTACACGGGGATTTGCTATTTGCGCATGGTAATTATAGGATTTTGCCAAGTGCATACGTTCATTACACACGGATTCCTGTTGAATCTTCAATGAACAATAAATGCTTCTTTTTTGTGATATATCTGACTGTTCCCGAAACATTGAGCCCTATTTCTCACCATAATACATTAACTATAATAGAACAAAGAGACATAACAAAAACAACATTCCTTCCTTATTATTTATAAATAAGAACAGCTTTTGCAGTATGATTATACTCTTTTTCTTTTACTCTTATTTTATACATTTTATGCGAACTCTATTGAAAACCTTGGTGCGCCACCATAGTGCGCAGAATTTTACTCTATTTTGAAGTGCATCGAATGCTATTCTTTTTAATAAGGGTATATGTGGAAATGAATAAATAAGAAGGGATTTTATTACGGGTCGTTCAGGATTTCTATAAGTTGATCATCATCCTCTCTTAACAGCGGGGAGGATGCAGAGGAGTTCGCAGGGTCAAAGCCGCTGTAAATTTGATTCATTAATTCATCAGAGCTTTTGCTTGTAAAGGGTTGCTTATCGTTATCGTTGTCTTCTTCTACGGATTTGTAAATAGGAGTATCACTATCTATATCATCTGAGGGGTCATGAATAGGTATTGTCAGGTGACGGTTAAAGGGTTTATTTAAGACTGAAGAAGATGTGCTTGAAGGAGAGGCTGGTACCGAGCTTATGGGAGTCGCAGTAGAGCTGCTTGTATTGGTATGGGTAACAATATCACTGATACTTGGACCTGCTGATGATGTAGTAGTAGCAGCAACAAAAGCTTCCTCAGAGTCACTCACTGTCTCTTCTTTTATTACTGTTTGACAGATACAGTATAATTTTGGTCTATCACATTTATTACAAGAACTAGTAGCTATTTAAAAACTATTAGTTTAAAAAATACAGAAGACAAACAATTTCTTACCATTGCTAGAAGTTATTTCAGTATATCTAAACCCTTGATCTATTACTGGTGTATTGGAGTCTATTATAAACCAGACGTTTTAATTATGCTTTTATCTCGATAATAATAAATATATTTGCCTTGATTTTTATTTATATGGCACATGCATTTTATATGCACTTGCTTTGTTTTTCGAAGGTATCTACAGTTTTCACATTGAGACACTGGCCTTCCTTTTCTTTTAATTTCAAATAATTCTCTTTCTCGATGTGTACATTTTGAAGAACGATGTCCCTAAAATGAGCATCATTTAAGTACGTTTTTTCTTTTTGGAAAATAAAAATAGTTTCCTAACCTTTATACATTTCATACAAGCGTATTTCTTTTCAACTCCATCTGCTGCCGTAATGTAAACCATAATAAATAAATAAATAAAAATAAGAATAATATAGTATGTATATATATATAAAAAAAAAAAAAACATTTTACCTATAAAAGGCCAATTAATCCCACATTGGATATTCTAGAACAAAAATACACAACAACAATATACTCATTATGTCAAAGCAAATATGCTGTTAAAACTCAAGTTTAATCCTTTATCTGTACCCTGATGAGAAACCATCATGATGTGATTACGGCAGTATAGTGGCAGGGGGGTCTTTCTATAACTGGAGGACATTTTCACTCACTCAATTTTATCACGTGATGTATACTCATTGAGTGGCTTAGTTCACAGGTAAGAAGTGACGTCCCAACATAAAATTTTTTTCTTCGTTTGGTAGTGCCCCCTCAAAAAGAAAATTTTTTCTCCCTTTCACTTTTCTCTTCTCTATAACAATATCAATATGGCCCACGCTAACGTCTGGAACTCTCACCCTAAGTCTTATGGTAAAGGCTCTCGTCAATGGTAAATACAACATCTGTAGCTTGTCCTTCATTTCAATTGCAACTAACATTTCTATAATAAATAGCCGTGTCTGTGCTCACCGTGCTGGTTTAATCCGCAAGTACAACTTGAACATGTGTCGTCAATGTTTCCGTGAATATGCCAACGATATTGGTTTCCACAAGGTAAAATAAGCAGTATGCTTTTTGTTTAGTTAAACTGACATGAAAACATAGTACCGTTAATTCGTTTTTTTTTTTTTTGTCATGTATATGACCTATACAAATATGTGTGTGCCTAAGCATATGTATATAAAATAAAGTTGTACTTTTTTTTTTCAAGATAGCACGAATCGATTCGACTGATGCGAAAGATAATCATAACTGGAAGAAATATAAGTGCGTGTGTGTTTGTGTATGTTAGTGAGGAGCATTGATTACATAGTGATGAATTTGGAACCTCCCTGAGGTTAAATATTCTTTATTGTTTGCTTATTTAACACGACAGAATATAATTATGGTTTAGCAGGTCCATTGGTTGCTATTATATCAGGTTTAACTGCTCTAAGTCCTTGTTATAAGTGTGATACGATCATTATCACTACCACACTCTTTGCTTATATATAGGCTGCTTGCTCATTTGGTTTATTGGTGCCTGCACTGTCCTATTCAATGGTGTAACTCGGCTCATTATTATTTATGAGCTTGTTCTTGTTGTTGATATTTGTTTTACTTGGAATTGACAAATATGGGTTTTTAAGTGACAGTTCCGGGTGGTGGTGGTACTAAATTGGGTGGCAGTAGTTTCAATCGCCCTTAAGCCAGAGTTGTCCATTTAAGTAGAAAGTCCTTAAATGCAGTTCGTCCTAATGAAGGTATCTATGATAACAATGAAAACAAGTCATTACCTTGTACTCATAGAGACGAAGAAGAAATAGACGACGGTTTTAAAAACACTGAGGAAGTCATTGCCTTACATGCTTGCATGGAATCTACGCAAGTAATGGCATATCTAACAAGGTATATTCTAAACCGAAGTAGTCCCGATAAGCCAATGAACTTTCTTTTGGAAAGGGCAAAGTCATTGATATTTTAGACAAACGAGAAAACTCATGGCAGGCTTGTGAACAAGGTGGCGCTACTGGTATTGTATCCAGTAGTTACATAGGTTCTATACTACAATTTTTTTTTTTTTTTTGTACATAAAGATAATACTAACCTTCAATTAAAGTTTTGATCCAAATCTCATGCTTTTGCATTGGAAACTATTGTGTAAACAAGTACAGAAAGTTTTATTATTATTATATTTATTATTCGGTTTTTGAAGACATAGTAGCTGCAGTCTTCTTTCGTGTATTGTTACTAGCCTTGCCTTTAACCTTTCCATTAGGTGCATTTAACACTGTAACCCAGGAAACACCAATCATTAAAACAGCTCCAAATGCATAACAAGGACCAGGCCCGAAAATCCAGTAGAGACTGCAAGCAAAAATAGGTCCTACTGCTCTACCTAATTGACCATAGCTACGGAATTCGCCTAAAGCACGACCTTTTGACAGAGCGTCGCTTTCAACAACGTCATGCTCGTGACATTGAAGACTTGCTAAGCTCGTTAAGCAATTTACGACAGTACCCGAAGTAAAAGCAAGACACATCACACCCATATAGAGCCAAATTGTAGGGTTTCCGCTGCGGACTGTGGAGGCGAGGCAGTATAACCCAATTGCACAACTAATCATACCTTGAGCCACAATCAATTTTTCACCCAACTTCTCTACACGTCGTCTAACATAACCACCTTGAATGAGCGCAGAGACAATGCCCATGAAACCCAATAATTTACCCTGCTGCATATGACTATAATCAAGAACATCAAATGTCAGAAATACAAGAGTAAATTCCATGCCGGAGAAGATAAAAGAAAAGGCACACATAATTTGCTTAATGTATTGCAAATTCAACAAACGACGATGAATCATTTCAAGTGTAATTTCTTCCTTGGATACATTATTATCTGTTTTTTTCTCTTCCACTTGTTTACGAATATGTAGAGTTTCAGGCAGGTTATAGTAAAGATACAATGTTTCAATGACTAGTAAGACTAGACCAACAAATGCAGCCATAGAATATGGATAGATACCAAATTTGCTGAGAGATGGCCATAACTCAGTTAAATCAATAGAAGCAAACCATGCTCCAATGGCTGGACCAATAGTAAATGCGACAGCAAAAGCAATACCGACAAGTGCCTGAAAAATGAATGTATTGTAAACATTTAATTTCAAATTTCAAAAATAGAGAACTTACCAGACTCTTGGATCGTTTTTCAGGTGTAGTTACGTCAGATATGATGGCAATACTCAGCTGAACATTTCCTTCGCTGAGTCCAGCAAAAACGCGTGCAATGAGAAATAGGCTAAAAGAATGGGCAAATAACCAAACTAAAGTGGACAAGATATTGCCAATCTATATCAACATGTCCTTAATAATTCTGTTTTCTTTTCTTCTTACTGATGTTACCATGGTGTATAATAAAACTTTTCTACGGCCTAATATATCGCTGCGACGTCCAATAACAGGTGAAACAAAAAATTGAAGTAAAGAGAACAGAGACCCAATTAAACCTCCTAATAAAACTGTATCCCATTTATCAGCATATCCTGACTTTACTGATTCCCGTTTATGAGCAATGACCAAATGTTTAAACTGTTCTAATATCTGAAGTGCATAGCCTAATAATGTTTCCTGCCAAAGACATCAAATCTCTATTTTCTAGCAAAGATGTGATGACATACCTGATGACCAATTTCTTCTCTTTGATAGTAGTTTAGTAATCTCGGGAAAAGTGGGAGAATAATCGTGAAAGCAAACAAGTCCAAAAGCAAGGCTTTAAAGACAATGCCTATAATCTTCTTTTGATCTAATTCTTTCAATTCAACCATTCAAAGCGTGTAAAAAAGAAAGACAAAGAGCGGAGTTCTGCATTTTTACAACAGTATTTATCTAACTTCGTGAGTTGTTTCAGCTCATCTGAGTAAAAGCCATCTAAAGGCTTATTGATGTGAATTAAAAAATACTGAGCTATATGCGTACATGGTCATACTTGAAATAGCACTATTTTGCGATAGTGCTAGGACATGATTTATTATTGCGTTTTTCGTCTCATGCATTGAATGCATATTGATATGAAGAAGCCAACAATACAAGAAATTTATAAATATAGTAATTTTAATAGTACTAGCTATTAATACATCATTAAGAAATAATCCTCTCCATAATTTCACTTGCTAGTTTAGCGTTTTGAAAAGGATTAGTGGAAGCTCCAAAAGTTGGATCTCCTAAAGATGAAAACCCAAGTCTATCCAATAATACTCGCCGTGAAGGCTTGTTTTTCGATTCTATAAACACTGGGTCTGAGCAAGCTGTCAATAAAATAGATTTGATTGACTCTATAATCGGTTGCGTTTGGCTACTTATTACAATTTGATTCATTTTTGGTAATAGCGAATCGTATCTATAAGAGGAGAAAAATTAATGACTTTCTTACCAAAGTTTCAAGCAAACTAATTACTTACACTAAAGCAAAAACTTCAGGAATAGTCACGGCTGCCTCTGATAAAAGGCCATAAATAAACAACCTCTCTGGATCATTGTCAGCGGTGTTCAGCATTGTTGCGAGTAGTGATATTAAAAGAAGTGCAGTTGTATCATCAGGAATGTCGAATTTATCAAAGATACCAGCATAAGTCTTGCTAGAAAGCGTATGGCTATCCAAATCTGTTTCGTTTAATCCTGCAACTCGTAACAGCTCTTTGACAGTTTCATTTTTAGCTACAAGAGGAAGCAACCCAGCTACATATCCTAATGTCGACGCTTCAATTATTGCATTTTCCTCACCTAGCCCATCTCGGGTAAACTGCTTTCGTTCGATATCTAAAAATGTGTGGAGACCACGATAGATTGTGCCTTTAATATCACTGTAGCGAAGGCCTTTCAGCATGATCCCAGCAACAGCAAAAGAAAAATGCGTTTCGAAATTAACGCCACAAAGCCTGTCCAAATGGCATGCAGCATCGGCTATAGGCTCGCGAGCTGCTAACAACACTTCAACCATAGAATCACCTGTAAAAAATCCATTGGAGTCCAGGGCGCGAAGGACAGCTTGAAGTAATTTGACAGCCATGGCAAAAGTAGGTCCATTATTAATTTCTATCAAAGCAACCGCCACCCAAAATAATTGCAGCAAGTAACGGGAGTCATTTGGAAGACTTTCGACTACATTTTTCAAACACATCATAATACTGGTCACCAAATGAGGGTCTGAGTCATTAAAAATAGCAAGCGCACCTCTTAAAGCTACTAGAATTTGATATACTATGTCATCATCAATCTCGTCCCTACCAAGGTATCCTAGGACAATAAAGGCTCTAGGCTGTACTGCTGGGTTAAACTGAAACGCAGTACTAGCTACTAAACTCATCCACCTAGCTCTCCAAAAATTTGCAATATCTTTTAAAAAAAATAAATAACCATAAGCAGTACTCTCTTATTTTTGTTATACCTGTTGTGGGTGCGGCGTATTTCAGTACCTCACATAATTTACCAATAATTGTCTCCAGAGAGAGTAGCGAGATGGGTTCAATAGTGTCGTTCAATGTTTCGGGGGTTAACAAAAAAGCATTAGCAGTAGATCTGTTTAGACCAAATAGCAGGCGACATTTTGATTCGGATAATTCTGTCAGTAAAAGTTGGAGTTTCTTCTTGTTAGCCGCAGATAACGGCATTGAGGTACATAATGATTGTATTGTATTGACTACGATACCATGAACTGAAGCACGAGCGACCGTACAGCCCACGCCGGCGACAAGCGAAACTATATGAAACAGCTCTGGTACAATCAGTTTAACTGGACCCCTGTTGTTAAAAGATAGCATCAGAATAAATCGTATTAAATTGGCGATTTCTGGCCATGAAGGATGATCAACAAGAGATCTGGTGGGATTAAATGATGTACGATGTATAACTTTTCGTAGGTGTGATATTAGTTTAGATCGGACCGTCACGTTTGATAAAGTGACTAATGTATCAGCTAAAGCTTCTGCTTGATGAGAGCCCACGCCAAATCGATTAGCAACTTGGATAAAAGTGTCGATTACTAAATTTAATAATTCATCTACTTTTGCAATTGTTTTCCAAATCTTTGCTTGTATTAGTTTAGGCATCTGTAAAATAAGGCAGTTAATAACAGTGATTTAACGTGCATAGAATGCGTGCGCACCTCCCCCGTCAAGGTCAAATCAATAAGTAGTTTTAGTAAATCTTTAGTTTTAGCAGTGTCTTCAGAGGATTTACCACAGAAAAGCGACAGATTGGTCAACCAAGGCGTCATGTATAACAGACAAAGATAACGTATGCCCTGTTCTGACTTTCCATAGCCCAAAACGCATTCGTTTAAAAACTCTATCGTCAACGATGGCTCAGTTGCTGCTATTTTTTCACTGATATTCACAATGAAATCAGTGCTATTTGAAGGTAAACATAGATCTACGAATGATTCATTAATTAATTAATAAATCAAATATTCCCTACACATATCCTACCTTTTGCATCCAAAAGTTGTTTTCCAATATCAAAGTTGAAAGTTCTACTCAAAGCATATAATAAATTATAGGAGGATAACCTTAAACTTGGATCATCGCTTCCTAAATTTAATAACGCCATATTCAGCAACCTGCCTGGTACATCGCTTGGCTGTATTGTACGTTCAGATAAGTTTGTGGGGCGCGACATATCAAATCGGCGTTTACTATGACGAATCGTCTAAGATGAAATAATGAATACATGTTTAATTCTAAAGTTTGAGAAAACTTACGTTAACAATTGCTTCTCTTTTTGGAGAGTTAAAGGTGCATAAAGTATTTTCTTTTAAGCATTTGTAAGTGAATTCGTAAGGTTGGTCCAATGCTCTATCATTTTGCGATATGGAAATATCGTCAACTTCAGATATATGACAGATATCATTCGTCACTGCACTCAGGCCAAAAAACATTTCCTGTTTTCGAACGGTCATTACTTGAATATATTCGGCGCTGACTTTCATAGTTACTGGTATTTGCGTTGTATATTTTAACACCTTGTTAACAGGAAAAAAAACAGCACTAGGATCAGTTTCTAGCCCAACTAATTTAATGGTAATGATATTAGAATAGTTTACTTTTCTTTTTTTCTTTTCGCTTACTAGTTGACTTGGGAAGTCTGATTTCAGATAATACTATATGTTCCTGGAGCTCAGCTAACGTCACAGTAAATATGATTTTCTTGGCAAATTTATGTGCGATGGGTCTAGAGAGTTTCTTGATAAACGTTCTCAGGTATGAATTAGGGTTATACATGTGACAAACAGCAATATTATCTGACTTCTTTTCCCCTAATAATTGTAATATTTGATTCACCCACTGATAAGGTATTTCGTTTAGGCGACTGAACCTGGTTAAATCGATTAACAGCTCGTAATGGCGGTTGGACGCTCGTTCAAGAGTTTGCAATACATAATAGATTAATAACTCAAAATCAATATTATCGGCATTAATATGGCGCATAATCAAGTAAAACACAGGTCTTCCTGCTTTAGATAAACCCCCTTCATAAAATATGTTCTTTGAAACAATGGATTCCACATTTCGATGACTATTACGGCGCATAAAATCTGCATAAAGTTGATTGGAGGCTGCATGAACGTAACTTCGTGAAACCGTGACATCCTTTTGTATAACTTCTGGGGGTCGGCCGAGTTGTGCTAAAATGTTTGCAAACCTGTCAAATCTGCGTTTCCAGTCACTTGAAGGGGTAGAATCCGGTAAATTCAATAAATTTCTTGATGCCATATCTTTTGATATGCGTTCCATGTTGTCATAAATAACACGATGAAGCATGGCGTATAGTTTACCATCCATTTGAGGTACTTCTAAAATCTCTTCTATTGTTGCTGGCTCTGCTGGGACTTTCGAGATTTCTCGCAAAAAGCTTGCCACCTTATATATGTTGCTTGTCAAGAAGTCATTAAGAACAATCATATAGGTTTCTTTGGCGCCAAATAGCACGTTGTTTGCAAGGTTTTGAATGACTTTTGTTGCAATCAAAAAGCCTCTACGCATTTCTCTTGAAAAAGAGACGGAAGCTTTGACCAAGCCTTCAGTATCAGGTGAAACAATGGCTGGACAAAAGAAACGTAAGAAGATGAACGAACCTACAGCAGTATATTTGGCTTCTGGAAACTTTTCACGCGTAGAAATGAGAATGCAATGGCATATCTCTCTGAATGGTCGAGGAGCCTGATTGACAGAGTTGGATATTGCATTCAAAAACATATCTGTAGCTTCAATAACATTTGTTCTGTTTTTATTGATGTCTTCGTTTGGACCAAGTTTCGAAGGGTCTAGTTCAAAGCAGTTGTCTTCACGAGGACGCTCAGATAATTTCTGAAACACAGGTAATAGTACAGAGCGGACATAATCTGCACCACAGCTCTTTGCAAATAACGACAGTAAGCGAGTTGCGATGCTGGTTTTTCTAAATAAATCCGTTTCATTTTCTAGAGAATTTTTACTTTGAATGCAAATTCGCGAATTTCATACTGACACTGACTTACCTGTATTTTCAATTTCCCTCTCTATGACAGCTTTCAGTAAAGTCATTGTCTTATTTCTTGACGCAAAGCAGCACCATAAAGCATTCGAGACATCATCAATGTCTGATGAAGGACACACAACACACAAAGATAATACAATATTCAGGTCATCTTCCACCAACATCTATAATGATCGTTTTTAGAAGGCCTAGTCCGTTTCGACAGAGTTCACTTACGTCAATTAGTTTTTCATACCGATCTGTCATCACAGTTTCTGCCAAATTTTCGAATTCCGTGCCTTGATTTAAAATATTAGTCAAAACTTCCATAAAAGCTGTTCTTGTGCGGGTATCATCGTGATAGCCCATAGAAAATGAGTACTTTAGGCCTGCATCCACGTTAGCGCTTAGTAAGTTTGAAAGAGCTAGGATAGTATAATTTTTTAATGGTGCTAGGTCTGGTCCCTATTATAAAATATCATTAGTAAAAGCATTGTAGAATAGATAAAATAGTTTACAGTAGTATGGAATTGCGTATCATAGCTTCGTATCTGCGAATTCGTTTCGTTCTATTTTGAATAAAATTAGTAAATTAGAAAACAACTAAGGAATAGAAGATTTTACCTCAGAAACACGACATCTGTTAAGAAGCTTGAAAAAGAAGGTGAAATATTTGTAGAAAATTCTGCTTTTTACAGCTAAAGCGTCAGACTCCACTACAGGCTCGGAGGGTTGCAAGGGCAGATGATGAAGTAAAGAAACAATCGTTCTTAAGCAAGCCAAGTCCAAATCATTTTGTAATTTATCAGACTGTGAATTATCATAACTAGAAGTTTGACTAGTATTATCCGGTTTCTGTCTCAAGAAAAACGTCAATATTTAAAATAAAAATTAAATATCTACAAAGGTTATACCAAAGAAAAATCGCTTGTCCATTCCACAATAATTTCCAACAACCTGTTTCTAAGTTTAAACTCTTGCCTTAAGGTAACGCTATTCTTTTTGCTCAGCAAAACTTCAACCAGCTGACACATCTTTATCTTAATTTTAAGTGAGAGCTGACTTGTACCTAATTTGTTAAGATATATAGCGCACTGGTTGATGAGTGTACTAAAATCAACAGTGAAAAGATTGTCTGATTTATCGGTAAGCCGATCTAGTACTTGCTTCAGCACAGAGATTGCTTGCTCTACAAAAAGAGTGTACTTTGGCCCACATACTGGGTCATTGTTATTATCTGTGCTAAAGCATTTGACCAGTGTATTCTCCATATGACGAAACATAATATGATAGAGTGCGGGAGATAGATCGTTACCTAGTATTTCACGAACCCACTCACGAACTATCAGGTTATCGCATGCGAGCAAATCAACCATATCCATCACAAACTTATCTACCATCGAAGCTGACTCTAATGGCGCTGATGTTTGTCGAATATGGCTGATGGAGCGGGTACTTGAAAGGGACGGTGTTGGTGCAGTCGAATCTGTCATTAAGCAAACGCCACCCAAGGCAGCCATAAAGCCAGCGTAGTTCTGCCATTCGGTTGATCTATCATCGTCAATAAAATCTGTTCTATTTTGTGCTAGTGCTGTTTGAGTTAATTGCCTGGAGGAGTTATTTCGAAGTTTTTCATGCCAAGTAGAACCACCTGTCTTTCTTGACAATTCAATCGAAGAGTCGTCCTTGATTTCATCTTGACTACGTGCAATGACAGGTGTCATAAATTTCCATCTTTTCCATGCTTCTTCCCACCCAGCCAACATCCCAGGAGAGCTGTGGTTTATTGAGCGCAAAAGTCGACGAATACGGCGCTGCTGCGATTTGCGCCCTGTGATAACTCCTGAATGATTTGTTAATTCGGTATAACATGCTATGTTTTCAACGATAGTAATGGAGGATGGTTGTGGATCATCTAATCGCTCAGTAAGATGGACTTCAGTACAGAGAAGACCAAAGCAATCTATCGAAAGGTTGCAGATATTAGTATCTGATGAACAAAGTAAAACTAATAACGCAACCTCCAGACCAATAGATGCTTGCAGTCGTTCCCTTGTATCAATACCATTAGTTGCTACATCGCGGTGTTGTTCCAAGAATTTGTTTCGTGATATTAAAAGACGCTTTAAAAGTTCGAGTAATTTCCTAAGGCTATTATCCCGTTCTCTCGTGTCTAAAAGCTGCCTGGCAAGAGTAAAAAGTACCTGAGACGATATCTTCCAAAATGACTCCATAAATTTGCCCTGAGTGCCCCACATCATTATATAATCGGAAGCGTGTAGCTTAAATAAACATTCCGCAGAAGCGTCGCGCACAAGTCCATTAGAATCCTTTAAGCAATTTGTTATAGCTACAATGAGTGATGCATTTCTATCAAAGACATCATCTTCATCTCCCTAACAAGTTATAATTCAGTTACAGTTGATGCAGAACAGATGTTATATTACCAGAACCGCCATCTTTGGGTCTGCTTGATATAACTTCAAAATATCGAGGATTAGTGCTGATTTTTCGTGAGTTAATGACCTCGTTTCTTTTTTACTGTTTCGCTTATCTGTGTTACTAGATGTTGCTTTTTTGGAGGAAATAGATGATGTGTCGCGATAGTCTCGATTAAAGGATTCAAGAAAAAGATTTCTGATACGAGCACAAAGTGGTTTATATAAAGTAGAGATAGAGGTTATCCAAGGTAGCCGATTTTCTTCAGAAGCAATACTGAGTGCTGCTTTAACAAAGCTCATTTTGTATATAATAGGGGCGCCGTTATCAAAACATATGGGAATCAAAGACTTGATTGTTTTTTCTGTGTCTAGTCTAAACATAGTAGCAATACAATCAGCCATTAAATGTCTATGGTCAATATAAACACCAAGGTTGTTTGACATTATTTGTGTATTAGCTGAAGAAGATCCATCAAATAGTTTCTCTATTAGTTCATTCTCTACATCTGGAACCACTTGTCGAATAGGTGCCATGTCATCTTTTGAAACGTAAGTTGCTGCTCTACAAAGGTCTACATAACAAACGGCAGCGAGATCCCCCATCCTTTCACCTTTCATTGCTTTCTTAAGCGAGCTGAAAAATGCGGTCTAAAATGGTTTATTGCTGTTAATTGACAAAAAAAAAAAAAAACAAGTTTCTGTAACTTTCTTACCTTCTTATTCTGCACTCGGCCAGCAACTAAGGATGTAGAAAGCATGATATCAGGACAGAGAACTAATAACATTGTTTGAACTGGCCAGAATGTAGCTTTCCTTTTTGTAGTATCAGCAAGTGAATTAAATATATCAAATAGGATTTCAGGTGAGCCATCAATACGGGCCTGGTTGTGACATAAGAGACTAAATTCAGCTGTATAATTTATGATCCAATTCCAAATAGCCCTTCTAAGCGTGACAGCAATAAACAACTGAGCTGTTTTTCTCAAATGCAACATGGAACTGCATAGCTCTAAACTACATTGTAAATGCCCGTTTCTCACGATATTTCTCACTTACTTACCTGTAAGGACCATACTTAATCTTTTGCAATTTAACGAGGCACATTCAAGGAGCATTACATCCGTTATCTCTGGGTTTTCCTCTTGTGTAGTCGTTAAATAAAGTATTCGATTTTTTATTTTGGCGAATGTAATAGGCCAGTTGCTCGCACTCACATAAGCAATGATACGACTTGCTGCTTTGTATATATCGATAGTCAGAGTAGTAGGGAATGTCGGATTATTAAGAGTTAAAAGCGCTTCCATGGAGCAAGAAGAGGATGTGTGATTTATCACTATGCTGTGTTCACGATCTTCCAAAAAGCCGGTTTGATATATAAAACGAGACATTACGTAAATTATATGCTTTGCCAAGTTGTCTTCTAATGGAAGGGGATCTACAGGAACTACAGTGGCATTAGCTAGTTTCTCAGTATCTTCCAAGTCTTGGCAATGGTTCCAGTGGTGTTGCATACAAGCAGACAACATTCGAAGTAGAAAAAGCTGTGACTGTAGTACACCTTTGTGACCAAAATCGTCATTCTTGGTTAACGGGGACTTTTTTGAAAATTAGCATATATGTAAACAACTATATTTTGTCTCAATGTTTTACCCTCGAGACATTCTCTATAACTGTCACAATAGCAGTGGATATAGTGGGTAGTCTATATTTTGATAATTCAATTAAAGATGCAACTATGTATAAAAAAAAAGGATGTCAAAAAAAAAAAAGAACTCTATGCTTTGGTCACGTACCACTTTTTTTATTTGACAAATTCAAGCAAAATAGTTATGTGCCACAAAAAAAATATTTAGTAATGTTGTCAATAGCATTTAATAAAGATCATTACGTTTGCTGAATTAAAGGATCACTTTCTAATGTGTCAAATTGTACACCATTATTGCTTGGTAACTATAAATTACAGGATGAATCGTAATGTGTTTTTTTAATAAAGTTGATTCGTCTTTACTCTAACTGAAATCCGATTAACTAGGCTAAGTATGAGTTTGGTGTCAGTGCTCATTTCCAGAAGCTCATGCAAATTTAATGCTAGCGACGATTGTTTTAAATTCAACAAAAAAAAAAAAAAAAAAAAAAAGAAAAAA
>JNEK01001214.1:0-68526 GCA_000697295.1 Mucor indicus B7402 | reverse complement strand
TTTTTTTTAAAAAAAAAAAAAAAAAAAAAAAAAAAAAAGAGGAAAAAATATAGCAGACTAGCATCTATTTTAAATTTTACTATGAATTTTCTTCATACTCGAGTCATTTTTATCTCCTCCATTCTTCTTCTTACTTACGGAAAAAGCTACAAAGTCGTTTATTTTGAAGTCTCCGTAAAAATCTGTACGAAAGATATAAAAGCTCGGTCGATTGATAATCAAAATGTCTCTTTTCAACACCACTACTGCAATGCCCGGTGGTATGTTGTTGAGCACTTCTTCAACTAGGCTTTTAACAAGATCTATTGCTTGTGAGACTCAGGTCTGTCAAGATGCTGCATCATCCATTTTACGTGACTTGGACCTAAATACTGATCCCTGTAGTGACTTTTACCAGTATACTTGTAAGTATATTTGTTAACCAGCAATAGACGTGTGTGTGTGTATTCATTGGTGATATTAATTTTAGGCGGAAACTGGATTAAGGACACTGCGATCCCAGACTCTGAATCAGGTAAGGAAAAAATGATATCATTTACGTTACATCAAATTGTTACACTCATATCATGCAAACTTGACAGCTATTAGTACTTTCTCAATCTTGCGAAACCAAAACTTGGACGTTCTAAGCGACTTGTTGGAGGGGTCTTACGAAGATATTTTTCAGCATATTCAATATAAAAACGACAACAATTCTTTCTTAACAAATGATCAAGTGGATAAGGACCGTGATAACTTTAACAAAATTAAAGCCTATTACCGCTCCTGTATGGACGAAGATACTATCAACACTCTGGGACCTACACCTATGTATTCTGAAATTGAAAAATTACTGTCAGCATCAAGTTTCAATACTACTGATAAGTTTTTTACAAGTGATAATCTCCGTCACTTGACTGAGACTCTTATCCATTTGGACGAACAAGGGACTGACAATTTGATTTCTTATGGGATTAGTGCTGATGATTATGCTCCAGATGAAAATGTGATTACCTTTGGTCAGCCTTCTCTAGGCCTTCCATCTCGTGAATATTATGAACAACCTGAAATAATGAATCATTATCGAAATGGCCTGGTCCAACTTGTAACTGTTGTCCTTGGTGAACCTATTGGTGATAGTCCTCTCGATAATTTGCGCCGTCAAAAATTACTTGAAATCAACTATACTCCTTTACAACTCACTGACGTAGAAGCTATGGTAGATAGATTCATCGAATTTGAAACTATTCTCGCTAAAATGACTGTACCAAAGTAAGATATAGCACTCACCTACCTATTTTCAATAAATGACTAACACAGTACATAAACTATAGTGACGAGCTCCAAAACCCAATTGCCCTATACAACCCAATGACTATTGGTGAGCTTTATCAAAACTACCCTTTAATCGACTGGATTCACTATTTGCGCCATTTTACACCTAATGAAGTATCTCTTCCCGAGAAGGTTATCGTCAGCACTCCACGGTTTCTAAAAGAACTTTCCGATTGGCTTATCAACAGTGCGCAACGGGAAGATGGTGTAACTACGCAACAACTGCATGATTTTTTCACTATAAAGACTATTCTCAGTAATATCGATAATGTGGACCGCAATACACGTGAAATTTATCGTGGAATGGTCAGCAAAATAGCAAGTGGTACGATTGCGCCTCCCAAGCGGTCCCGTGTTTGTGTATCTAATACGAGTAACGTTTTTGGTCAGCTTTTGGGTCGCTATTATGTATTAAAATATTTTGGAGGAGAGCAGCAACGTAAACAAGTAGGCCAATTTATGGACAATATCCAGCTATCATGGCTGCATCGTCTTAATGCAGTAGACTGGCTTGATAAGGAAACCAAGATGCGAGCTGCAGAAAAAGTCAACAAGATCAAACACAAAAAAGCTTATAGCACTGAATCCCCTGATGTCAGATCACCGGAATCTCTAGGCTCCTATTATAGCAATATCAACGTAGACGTTTTGAATTTTTACGAAAATCAAAAGTCATTTATAAGTTGGACCATTAAGAAATCTTGGGGAAAAGTTGGACAGAAAGTGGACAAGGAAAGATGGTTTATGGATCCTCATGAGGTCAACGCATATTATTCACCCAACAATAACGAGATTGTAGTACCTGCAGGCATTTTGCAAGCCCCTTTTTACACGTCTGACATACCACAGTATTTAAACTATGGAGGAATTGGCGTAGTTATTGGACATGAAATCACTGTAAGATAATCACAACAGTTAAAAAAATAGATTTAATAGTTTTCAATGTAGCATGCTTTTGATGACTCTGGAAGACTCTTTGATGGTGAAGGTGTTTTAAACAGTTGGTGGACAAATGCCACGTCTCAAGCTTTTGATTCAAAAAGCCAATGCTTTATAAACCAATACAGTAATTTTTCTGTAAAGGGCCCCAACAACATTGCTTACAATGTCAACGGAAAGGTAGATGAAGGATATTTATACCATGCATTTAGCCTTCAAATTAACAAATATTTATAGATGACTTTGGGCGAAAACTTGGCGGATAATGGTGGTTTGAATGCAGCGTTAATGGCTATGCGAAAATCCTTGGAAGAACAACCTGAAGAAAACCTAGCACTGCCTAAACTTGAAAGTTTATCCCCTGAACAACTCTTTTTCATCAATTTTGGTCGTGTTTGGTGTTCTACTATGCGACCTGAAATGGCTGTGCAGCGTGTCCGTAATGACGTCCACTCTCCAGCTAAAGTTAGAGTCAACGCGGCTGTTCAAAATAGTCTTGATTTCGCAAAAGCTTTTAAATGTGGCACTGAACACAAGACTATGAATCCTACTGATAAGTGCCATATTTGGTAAAACAATTTCTAGATACTTTAATAAAAGGGGGTTTTATAATACAAAATATATGAACACGCCATTGCTTTTCTACTTTAATTGAAGATAAATGAAATGTTGGCAACTTAAAATCTAACTTTCCTCTTTCTTCCGGTAAATTTGGAGTCATTTGCAACAACTTTATCGCCCTTCTCTCTTGCCACTTTCTTTTTGTTATTAATCCAGTCCTTAACTGATTTGCGATTGTCTCTTCTCTTTTTCGTATGATTTTGTCTTCGTTTTTCATACTGAATAGACTTTAATTCATCAGGATGCATTTCACCGTCTTCACCTAAAGCTTTTGGCATTTGGTTTTTGACACCCGTTTGAGCACCGGCAAATAAACATAAATAGTATTTCTTAGCTTTCTTTGAATTAGGATAATCAACTAACAAACCGCCTTCAAAACCACATTTTGTTGCCACATCAATAATTAGCTGAATTTGATCGTCATTTTCGGGGTAGAATTGAAAAACGGCTCTTGCACCTTTATCTAATGATGCGTAAAGTGTGGAAAAAAAGCGTTGAAGTCTAGCCTTTGGTCTGTTGATTGTCTTGTCAGCATTACATAACCACTGAAGCACCGAAACACTTTAAAGTGTGCATGTTAGCAACGTTAATTACTCCTAAAAAGTGTAAGACAATTACCTTATACAACCGTCAAAAACACCAGGTCTGAATCCAACGCCTTGGCCAGCATCTTGTAAAAATAAATCTCCTTCTACTTCTCTTTCATTGGCAACATCCAGCATGGCTGAAGAAATATCCAAACCAACCCAGATATGACCTTCTTCCTCTAATATTTCTCCACTTAAACCTGAACCACAACCAATATCTAAGAGGTATTTAGGTCCTTCAGACAAGTTGAGCAATTCAAGTGCACGATAGGCCATTTCAGCTTGAATGGATGTAATACGGGAGCTATAAGCAAATGACATTAATTTGAATGCTTTACTAAATAGAGTCATGAGCACGATTTTTACTTGTCAGTGTATTTTCTGGCTTCATCTTCGCCATAAAACTATGGTAAAAAGCCATTAAAAAACTACTTTAGAATAAAACAAAATTCTTACAATTTCAGGTGGGGCGATGTGTTCTGGGCGAGACATTAAAGTGAGTTTTCAAGAAGCTTTTGTTAAAACTCTTTTCCATTGAAATATAAATGTAAAAAAAATTGGAGTTGTGACTTCTGTATCCTGCGGCTTTGACAGCTCCTTTTTAGCACCGCCTTCCTATGGTTTGAAGAACTTCTTCATTTCTGTAGAAATAACATGCTTCATTTATTAGGTGTCAACTTACCTGACCGAAAGCTAGTTAGGTAATTTCAATAAAAAACGGAAAAGCTTCAACAACTTAAAGTCTACCAATAGCACAGCTCTTCAATACTTTTATGGTATTGGTGAGCCGACTGCATTCAAATTATGTGAAAAATTGGCTATTCCGAAGACATTAAAAGTTGCAGAACTGAGCGAGCTTCAAATAAACGACTTAACAAATACATTAGCAAATATGACCATTGAAACCGATTTAAAAAGGCAAGTCAGAGAGCAAGTCATGCATCATCGTAACATTAATAATTATATTGGAAGACGCCATGCAATGAGTTTACCAGTACGTGGTCAAAGAACAAGAAATAATGCAAAGAATGCCAAAAAATTAAACGGTAGATGGGTACAACGTAGAGGGTTTTCGATTTGGGCAAAGTTACATCAAGGCCCTTTAAAACAGTTTTTAGAGAAACATAGCTTCTAAGTTTACAATAAAAGCAGTGGAATGAAGATTTGTACTGCTAGGAACACAAACAGAATGATGAGATTCACAAGTTTGAGCTTACCTATAGAAACTTTTAAACACATTTCTTTCTCAAAGGTGCGCCATATCCTTTATGGAGATTCTTTTTTTTTTTTGAAAACTGAAGGACACCCTTTACCGTTCCAAATGACCATGCAATATCCTTCGAGTTTTCTGCTTTACACTAAAATTTTTAAGAAATAGTCTTCATAAACTTAATTTCTTTCTTACCTACGATGCTTTTTCCAGCCTCTGGTACCTATAATGACTTGAGGACAGTACTACTGATTTCAGTGAGCTGACCCTTCATGGTTTCTTTTTCTTTGTTTTTTAAGGCGTCACAAAACACAACCGCGAAGTTATATCACTAAGGACAAAGTAAATCTTTATCAAGAATGCAGTTGTTACTAAAAGTCATAAACGCTTTAAAAGCGCATCCAGCAAAAAAAAAAAACATAAACACAGTAAATTTATTGCTTAAGAATATAAACTTCTTAATCATCCCATTCACTACCATCATCATCACTGTCAGAGTTGTCAGATTGTATAATGGCTTTTTTTCTATCGTTTAGCGCAGCTAATAAGCTTGTAGCTAAGTCACCGCCAGCGGCACTACCTGTGCTTGCTGTTGGGCCATTGGAAGAAGTCAATGGATTGCTGCGATCTCTGCGTGCTTCAACAGGTGTGGAACGCAGCGACCCAATACCACCTGCGTTACGGATAGCATCTAAAAGAGCTCCACGGGATCCATCAGCAGTTGGAGATGTCGTAGCTGCTGATGAAGCTCCAATTGGAAGAGCAGGGGGAGGAGGAGGCGCACCATTTGTCGAAAGAAGAGATGGTGGTGGGGGTGGTGGGGGTGGTGGGGGTACACCACTCGTCAGAGGAGGAGGAGGAGGAGGGGGTGGGGGTGCACTGCTCGTTGGAGGAGGAGGTGGCGGTGGTGGCGCGTTCGATCGAATGCTGGGTTGTTGATTAATTGGCGGAATTGGCGGGGGGCCTCTTCTATCTTTATTTGGGAGCGGAGGAGGAGGAGGTACGGATCTACCACCGGTTGGCATGGGTGGTAAAGGAGGGGCAGTAGGTACAATGCGTTGCTGTACGGGTGGGAGTGGAGGAGGAGCCGGTGCCTCAGGCGCATCATAAAACTCTTCATCGTCAACCTTATTGCTAATATCAGAAATACTGTCTTCCTCGTAATAAGGCTGGTTATGCATAGAGAGAGCTTCAGAAGAAGCATCGATAGGTGCTTCACGCTGACTTTTATTGTTAGGGAAAGATACAGTTGCAAGCGGAGGAGGGGGCGGAGGGGGTGGTACAGCGCCCGTGTTTCTTGTGGATTCAGTAAACACCTGCTGTTGAGTAGGGGAAGGTAGAAGTGAGTAAGCTGGCTCTTGAGAAACGCTTCTATAAGGATTATTTGATTTTGTAGTAATTGGTGGTTTAATTATTGGCTGTGGAGGGACAGGTGGAGTTGTGCTATCATCATATAACTCATCTTTTAGATGATTCATGGGGGGAAGTGGCGGAAGAGAATTACTAGGAGGAGGTTTCGTATGCGAATGCTCTAAATTCGACGATGAAGCGGAAAGGGATGAAGGTAAATCAGAATAGTCGTTCTCGGCCTTATTAATAACCTTATTATCTCTAACGGGGTGACGAACTGGTGGAGGAGGTGGAGGTATTAAAGATCGACTGGGTGGAGGAGGAGCGGTTCGGCGAGAAGGTGGTGGTGGTGGTGGTGGTCGACGTCCTATTCAAAGATTTATTAAGACGAAAAGAAAAACAATTACGAGTGGTATTTTACCGCCAATAGGAGGAGGTGGAGGAGCTTGACGTCTTAAGGGAGGAGGTGGAGGAACTCTTGTTTTCGAACTGGTTGTATTAATTGAATCCGAAGGTCTTGGGGGAGGGGGAGGGGGAGGGCCACCTCTTTCATTTACGAACTCTTTGATAAAATCTTCGTTTTCGTGAATTTCTTCAGCAGAAATGCCGAGATCTTTCAACTGATCGAATAGACCGTTCCATTCAGGGCCTGTATTTTGAACACTAAAACCTTTATCAGGAGTATAACCAATATGACCCAGATGTCTATTCAGTTTTAGATAGGGAAATATAAAAAAAAAAAGTTGCATAATACCTAAACCCAGACGGCAAACCAATTTGAGACTTGTCCACTTTTCCTTTTGGCTTTTTACCGCTTGTTTCTATTAATACACGAGTTAGACGAGTGGTTGAGTTTGTAGACGCTTGCATATACCTTTTTTCTTTTTCTTTGAGATAGATTCTCTAGTCGATACTTTGGAATAAAAGACATTGGCGTCATCAACATCTGTAAACGATAAACCAGCCATGTATTCCTAAATTTATGATGTGTAAGTCATGCGATTTTTTACATGTTTCTTCAATGTAGTTACATCTGCCGCAAAAGAAAAGAAAAACGGTGTATGTTTTACAAGCTCAAATCCATCGTACAATTCTTGTTCCCAAATAATACCTTTATGACCCTATGTAGTACAGTTAACTATACGCCTCGTTCTATTTTCTCATAAATGTATACTGTACAATCAAGTCAATAATTCGGATATAATATGAATGCATATTTTTGTCTTTCAAGAAAGCGACTGCACCCCATATATTCGAATAAGCCCACTTGTTGGGATTAGGGTAAGCAACATACAAGCGAGCAACTGTTGCAGCGTAGATTTTCTAAATTAAATTTAAGCGAACTGAAATGTGTAAAAAGTCTATACTAAGAATCTTACCGTAGTAGGAAGTGCGCGCCTAACTCGGTTTTTATCCTCTGCAGTCGAGAGTGCAGCAGAAGGCATGGTTGCGTTATACTTAAGTTAAAAGAAGAAAAAGAGCAGCAATTGGTAATGCTCAAGAAAATTATATCATATTTTTACTTTAAACTGCAGGACGAATAGAAATTAATTTTCAGATATAACTTTTACCTTTTCTTGGATGAAGTAAAAATGGAAATCAGACAAAAGAAAACAGGTTTTTTTTACTTAGTCTAGTAGGGCTTTACTACTTGGTCTATCTTCTATACCTATGTGATAGCAATCTGTAGAACACTTGTGTTTCGTATTTAAGTATAGTCAATTTTTCTTTGCATACTTTCTTCTTTCCTTTGTCATTTGTTCTTCTGTTTAGCGATTGAATTGATTGGTTGTCCATAAGTATAAAATTGTTTCCATGGTGTGAAGTGTTTATTTGGAGCGAGAAGCCAAGTTTCTGTTATAAAAAGGAGTGGCAAATTTTCAGTGAGTTGAGTTATAGGGTATATAAGCTTGTTTAACTAGGAAGTGCAGTAGTATTAAATAATGTATTTGACAAGTTCGTCATTAGTGCTCACTGTTGTTAGCATGAGTTCCATTCGGAGTAGTTTCATTATCGGAGAGTTCGCCCATATCATCTTCTGTGTCAAAGATATCTTGTGGACAGCCATACCGACTTTCATTTAGTTTGTCGATAAAGGATTTGGATTATCATTGACTTTGGTGGAAATAGTACGCAACGGCGAATTATACTGGTTAGTGGATACGGTGAATAGCTCGTTCAAGGCGTTGTGTCTGAATTTCACGTGCTTTAACGTTTTGTTCTTGTCCTTTAAGGTTCTTGAATTGAAGGTTCTTAAGAGAAGAACCACTCCAAGGATCATCAAAGTTGTTCGTGAAATGAATACGTTTGGCTTCAAGTAGTTGTTTAAATTCAGAGACGCAGTCATTGTGAAGAAGCAGAGCAGCAATACTACAGTCCGGATAGTGAAAATCTAGAACACGAGCATTATTAACGTCCAAGTTGCGTAGATATGAGCGAGGTTTTACGCCGGGAATGCGAGCTTTGGTAGAAAGGTATAGATATTGGTAGCCTTGGTTTGTTGAAGGTGGTTGGAAAAGCGAATTCCAGCTTCTTCTTTGCGGGCTCGGTTTTATTTCGACTAAGGTATAAAGATTGCTTTATTGCCTCTACTTTAGTAGGATTGTGCCAAGGGGCTTGAGAGATGGATTCATCGGTTGACATTTTCGAATGCCAGATTGAAGTTCCTCAAGTTGCTTGGAACCCAAGGAAGGCGGAATTGATTTCCTATCACATAGAACCGCTGTGGTATTTCAATAAATTAGCATATTCTCGTTGAAAGCCATCGCAATATAGACTTATATGGTACTGTGTACTAAATCACAAAAACCCAGATTTTCGATACCTTCGTACGCGCCAAATCACATCAGTTTAATTCCTCACGTTATTTTTCCATAATGAACAACAGGAGCATTGAAAGCGACGAAACTTAACACGGCACCTGGCCAAGCTCTTTTTATGACGATGATTTCGATCTGAAAGACAAACTACCCTCAAATGTTTATCCCTCCATTGAGGAAAAACATCAGCTCGAAAACATTCCCGATGATATTGAAGAGCGGCTAAGAGCTGAGGATAATGAAAGCAAAGAAAGGAGATCATCGGTACCAATGGCTGAAGATAAACTTAGGCCATATGATGCTTATGGAGAAGCACATGCTGTGGTACATGCCCATGCCACACGTCAACTGTTTGTAGCTAACGTACATCGATCTGTCCCTGACGTCCAAGGCAGTGCTCGCTCAGCAGACATTCTATGCTCAAGGGGAAGATCTACAAGAATCTGTATTGCTGGCGGCATGACCAAAATATTCGAAATCAAAAGAGGGTTCAATGACGTCACGAAGCCCGTATTTTAGAAGAAAGGGCCAGTTTTTCATTCACCTTCGAAGAGCAGTTTCAGTATATATGTGATCTTTTAAAGCTTCCACAAAGCCTGCCGATATATTGGTCAGTGTGATAGTTTCAAATTAAACAGTAAAAGAGTAGTTTGAGAATCTTCCAGGCGTTTATTAAATCTAAAGACAAGATCACTCAAATACATAAAAACTAAAGAAAGGTATTTATACGACAGTAAAGGATTAGAAACATAGAACTAAGAGTTGATAGGTTAGAAGTAATGATATGATGTCTTGAATGAATATTATAAACACAGGTAGGTTTTATCAAGTATAGAATAATAGATCATACGTTGTATTTACTGATCTAAGGACGTTGACTGGACAATATGTAAGATAATCCGAGATCAATATATATAATGATATCCCCAAAAGTAGAAGTACATAATGTACTAAATGGAAGAACACCTGCTCAGCACTTAATTGATATGATTTCTGCCAGCAACAACTACTATTACAATGTTGCTTCAGACAGCCAAAACCAGGTGATCAGACTTTGCTTTTGTCACAAGAAATGTGTAGAAATGTAAATGCCAATATAACCCCCACAGTCTTGTTTCTCGATTCAACATACAAGATTAACAGATACAAGTTGCCTTTGCTCGAAGCCGCAGGTTTGAATTGCATGAACAAGACTTTCTTTTTTGTGTGGTGGATTTATGAGAAATGAAACGGAAGAGGATTATCAATGGGCGATTCAACAGATGAGAAGATTTATTTTTGACATCGTTTTTGGACCTTTGGTCATGGCAACTGATCGTGAATAAGCATTGATCAACGATATCAGCGCAGAGATGCCTTACGTAAAACAATTTTCGTGTCGCTGATATATCAACAAGAGTGTGCATACAAAACTTAACAGAATCATGTCTTTTTTTGCCTGCTGAACAATTGATAATAGTCCTAATGCTTTTTTTGTTTGCCTTGTTTAGAGAGGTTCAAAATAAACACTTATATATACCAGTCATAATAGTAGCTGTATTATTCATAAATAATAAAGAAAATGTTGTCAAATTGTGGTTTCTGTTATGTTTCCTTGTTTTATGATGGTTGATTTATAATGGTGAGAAATAAGGTTCATTGTCTTGAGAAGAGTCGAATAATACAAAGGAAGCGTATATTGTTCAGCAAAGACTCAGCAGAAATCTAAGTGTAATGAACGCATGCAATTTGCAAAGTCCGAAAGAGTGTATCAAAAAAAAAAAAAAAAAAAAAAAAAAAAAAAAAAAAAAAAAAGAAAATATTTATTATGTCCAAGCCCTTTTTTCGATTCCAAAAGACTTACTGGAAATATCAGCAAGACCATCTCCAATCATCCTTAGAAATGTTACACCTTCAGCGTCACCAACGAGAGCTATCAAAAATGTAGGTCCAAATTCAACCAGTCGCGTATCTTTTAGCCCGTTTTTATAAGCTTTACCTTGAGACTGGTAGAATAATTGGTTTTGGTGATACAGTGAGAGTATAGGATTGTGAACATTTTCTACTACAACCTTGAAATCAGGTACACCTGGATCTTTTTTTTTCCAAGTTGCTCTCGGTTTATACACATCCCAATCAAAAGCACGGCATAAAGTTTTGTAAAACGGTTTATACCAAGGGGAAGAGGGTATAATCTGTAGTGTTGAATAGATTGAAGCTACAAAGTTCTGTTAGTATATAAGCACAATAACACTGAATCATACTAAATACATACAGTAATCTTTATACAAATAATCCCAAACTAGTAGCCTTCTACTGATATTGGGTCGATTAAAGTAGTTTATACGCGTAGGGGTGCTAATATCGCCTTTTGATCTCATTACAATAAAGCCCAGCCGTTTGAGATACGCATAAACTTGATATTTATCATAAGTAATCCAACTATCACTTTCTTCACATATCATTTCACAAAAATCTTCAAATTCAAGCACTTTCTCACTTTTGTCATACACGATTAACGCATTTCTAGCTGTCAGGAATGCCGCTTCTTCCAGATAAAAGGTGATCACACCCTTATTGGAAAATCCCATGGTGTGTGAATGACCGCCTTTATTTTGACTTATAGTGACATAGTTGCCGTTTATATGCCCCAAGCTAATATTTTTTGTAGGTTTTTCTTTATGCGAGATGCATTGAAATAGACCTTGCCTGGCCTTTTGTAATTGATCTTCAACAATGTCATTAATTGCATTAGGTTTTACTTCACGTTTAAGTGCCTTTCCCTTCCTATCATCTTGTTCAGTGAATAAGGTAAACATACAAAACGCATTACTTTTTTTTGTTTAGTAGCTGTGAATAGTCAGCTAATTGTTCTTCGTCTTCATAATCACTCATCTATTTTAGATTCTTAAACTGGAAAAAAAAATTGATTTCTTGGAAAACCGCTAGCAAACAGATTGAAAAATAGGACTTATACCTTTGTTTGTCTGTAATCATATGTCTTTTACTTTTTATTTTGAACAAGATTCGCTTTAGGTTTGATTGTTTCTCATTATTTGTATTAATAAATGCCTTTTGTTTGTATGGTATATTTATTGATTATTTGGACTATGGGATTCTATATACAGACTACGCTAATCAAGATTGATAACATTATTGTTCAACACACAAAGTAGTGCACATACTCTCAGTAAACCAGTCACTTTGATATCTCTATACGTTCTCCTTGCAGCTTTTTTCTGCCGCTGTTCATTAAACCGGATATATGTAGTTGATTACCGAGAACCAACGCGTATGAAACTCTCTATTTTAATGACTATAGGTTTAAAACAGCTGTGTGTGTATATTTTTAGTAATCGAAAGAGTGGCTCCTCCTCTCTTCCTGATTGAATAAACTTTGAGCTGCAACAAACATTCAAACCAAAATCAGTGAGGCGGAGAAGATTTAAATTTTTGCCTTTTGCTCTGCTACTACTATATAGAGAACATGTCTAGCCCAGACATTCAAAGCATTAACAGGGATGAGACACCTACAACGCCGAGGCTAGGTAAAAGCTCTCCTATTTTATCCTACTTTTGCGTATATAATCCTTCACTTGGTCAATCGGAGGAGAATACAAAGGACCAAATATTATATTATACTGCAAAGAAGGTGGTGCCAGCAGATGTGAAGATGAAGCAAGTTGGTCTTGCACAAGCACTTGTGAACTTTACTTCGTAAGCTTTCTTGTTTGATTTTGTGCAAATAGCTTACTGAATCTCTTCTAGTACGTTTTCCCCTTCTCATCCTACTCAAAATGTTCACTCGCAAAAGAATAGATTGGTGTTTTTGCAACCTGAACCTGGTTTTTGGATGCACATGTGTATCGAATTAGGCGTTTTGAGGAAACAGATTAAAGACGCAAAAGGGAAAGAGAAGCTTGTTACTGAATACTTGGATGCAGAGCTTGATGATAATGCTCTTGAAGCTGTATTAACGATTGGCTACGAGCAATTTAAAGTAAAAAAAAAAAAAAAGGCCTTAACTTCAAGTGTTCATTATGATAGTTAAAATATTGAAAGTAGTTACTGAATGGAACGTTTACAGCAGCCTTGTTTGGGAATAGCTCTGAAAAGCCAACCCGTCAGAGAACTCGATCATTGATGCACGCTATTGAGGAGTTTTTTTCAGAATGGATTTGGAAATGGGATTTCGACCGATTGTATACAATGTGCTTTACCGCTGTGTTTAACGGCGTGCCTACTCAGCCTGTATTAAGAGTCAACTATTTACGCATTCATGAACTGGATACCATGATAAAGAAAAAATATAATATTAGCCACATGTTTGCATTAAATTTGGAAGATGGGGCGCTTGTTTATAGGTCTCCCGATCTATTAATAAGGGACGTATGTGCATTACGAAAATACGTAATAAAGCGAGTGGAACATCACCTTAATGCTGGAAAGAGAAAGCTGGACCTGGAATTGGCGACAGCAATGATCAAAAAGGAAACAGATAAGGTGTCAGGCTTAAAGCAATTTACAAAGTCATTATCTCAATCACATATACTCAGTTACTTCACATCAGGCGGGTCTAAATCAACAGACACAACTTCTTCGTCGACACCTGACTCTATTGATTCTACACCCAACATGCCTGTATCAACACTGGATATACCCACTGCGCCAGCATCCCCTAACGATTCCCCTGTACCAGATTTGGGCTCAAAGAAGGGCATCTATTTGACAGGACTAATTGAATCCACAGCTATTGCAATGAACGGCCAGGAGAGACCAGTTACGAAATCCGATCTTGTCCGCGTGTATGTATCTAGTCCGTATGAAGATGAATCAGGACATGTTAAAGATTTGACACAATATTATCTCTTAGCTTACAAGGTAAATAAGGTAGCGATAGAAAGATGATAAAAACTAACAAAAGACTCAGCATAAAAGTGACCTGATATGGAGTTTTCTATTGCCTGCAACATCTAAATCAGAAGATATGCTATCAGATCCATTATTTTACACTGATTTGGAATCTTATATGACTAGCAATCATTTAGATGAATTGACCAATACGATAAAAGAAAATATCACTGACATACAAGAAAAAAGGTAATAAAAGCAGAAAACTTATGCACCAAGACTAAGTAATAACAATGGATAGTTTAAATCTCGGAAAAAACTATCAATGTTTTTATTACGATAATGCCACTTTAAACATGAAATCAACGATTATTGATCCACGAACAGCTATGAAAGACAAAAAGGCACCCACAGCGGTTACTAATGAAATGCTGCTACAGCTGTTACAAGTGCGGGAAGATTTAAGAAAATTCACTCACACAAATGAAGTATATACCCGTTCCACTGCCAACTATTGGATTGCAGGAAATCGACTATATAATAAGCTAACAGTATGCGAAGATAACGAATTATCTTCAGAAGTACAGGATTACGCTGAAATTTATTTGATTGCGTCCAAGAAAGACACATCGTTAGCAGATGTTGAAGGTAAATAGTCACTTTCTAACTGATAATTATTAATGTTTTTCTATTAGAAACATTGACAAAAATGAGTAAGAGCCTACTAGAAACAATGCATATCGAATAGACCATCGCTTTTTAGTTAAGCACATAGATAAATTGTCTTGTATCTATTATTGCATGTCTTATAATATATAGCTTATTGATAACCCTTTATTATTGTGAAGATATATCCTGGGATGATGATTTGCTTTTCTTTGTATTGAAATATACGATGCTTCCATATTCTTCACTTTCTTTCATAATAATTGCAGCTTCTTCGAGAGTAATTTCATTGTTTCTATCTTGCTGGATCAATCGAATCCCACATTCTGGTACGAGTATTTGTTGAAGAAATTCGACAGGTGACAAAGGATCAGCACTTTCTTTGGTGATAACCCCTGTTTGCAGAAATAACTCATGCAAGGCATCCATAATATATTCTAAGCCCTTATTTCCATAATATCCGGGCTAAAAAACCAAAGTTAACAGGCATCTTACGATTTAAACTACTTGAACTCCTTACTAAGAATTCCTTAAAGACTTTCATTACTTCGTTTGCGTTTCTTGCAGTGGTACCCAACTTTTTAAATCGCTTTAAAGCATTATCTAGGTATTTGCTGGACTTTTCTCTATTAGCAATTGATTTTAAATCGGCTTCAAACAGAGTTATTCTATTTTTAATGTCTTCAAAATTGATATTTTCAGGGTAGTTTCTCTCTTTCGCCATTGGCTTAAACTCCAACTCTGTTCGATGTACTCTACAAAAGACTTTTCTATCGTTTTTAGATATACCAGGTGGGACAAAAACAAAGGGAGGTATGGGTTTCCCCTCATTACGAAGTTCAGCTGTATTTTTTTCATATATATCCCTCTGTTCCTGTTCATAAATTCTTCGATTGGTTTCAATCTTGCTAATCAAAGCTTTTATTTTTTTGGGATATGGCTTTTGAATTATTTCGGCACAATTTGGGCATTCAAATGCTATACACTGTTGTTACTGTTGAAGAACATTATAAAAGGTACATTGTTGGATTTACATTTTTTAGGTTCTGAAGATTTGTCCGTTTCTAACAACTCAATTGCTGAATCTATGGATCTTTTTTTCTTTCGCTCCGGGATAACGAGTGATTTGAGGCGTCTTTTTCCTACTTTAGAGACAAATTCAGTGTTGTCAAGCATGTTCATTAGCTTGTATTTTCAAAATGTGTCAAACCTTCCTTTTTATATTTTTTCGGTGTGAATAAAAAATTAATCAGCCAATAAGGTGTTCTAAAAGATTATGTTCTAAAAAAGGAAATACAGTTTTTTAGGCCAATTGAAGACTACAGTTTTACAACTACCTTTTTGTCTATACTTAGCTAATTATAACAATAACAGCAGAATAGTCACCGTATTCATTGGTTACTTTTGCCAGTAACCAGAGGGACATGGGGTTTATGAAATAGTACATCGACAAAGTGATCGTAGCATTCTCTCATAGCATGGGACATATATGAAAAAGCACAAAGGCTTGGAGGTGCGTTGAAAGTAGGAAAGTATTTGTGAATTCCACAGTCATTATATTGATGGGCGTAACAGGCTCAGCAGCAGAAGTCCTAGGAAGAACAGAAGCAAGACTACATCAAGGATGTTTACCCCAATAAGGTAATCAAGCCACTCATATTTTAACAAAAGGCTGCATGAATGGAAAGGGGTATCATTTTATTATTGGTTAAAATTATACATGTAAAAAGTGACATACAAGCCCAACTAAACTAGAGAGTATTAATATTCGAAAAAAGCGCCATAAATATTCTGCAATCTGTATAAATCTTTTGCTGTGATCATCTTCAATAAAAAGTTCATCTTCACTCTTGTCTCTTTCTAATTCTTCGTCATCCGGTGACTTTATCGAATTAATGCTATCTGAAGATTCAATCCGTGCTAATGGGCGAGGATCTTCTGTTCGACGTCTGTTTTCTTCGTGAATCTCTGCCAATCGTTCAATCACATCTTGCGAATGAAGTTGCTCAGAAATGACTTCCGCTACCAGTGGCGCACCGGTTTTAGATATAAGCGCTTCGACTACTTCTTGAATCACGCCTTTACGTTCTTCTTCTAAATCTGCTTCCTCTAATGCTGCTTGCGCCAAATCAATAAAACGATCTTTGTTGGGTTGTAACACAATATTGAGTTCTTCTTCTTCGCTTTTTTTCAAGTTTTTCGACCTATTTCTTCGTTTTGTTTTGTTACTTTTTGACAATTTCATTTCAAATCCAAAGACTAAAAAATGAACAAAAGTAAAAAAAAAACAAATGTTGATTGATGGATTATGGCGGTCCGGGCCGGCATCACCTTTGCCCTTTTTAGGTGTAATTGAATGTCGTAAAGAATTTAATCATAAACACAAACAACAATAACATTCTTATAAGACCTACAGAAGATGTTTTTCTCTTCATTGTATTTATATCAGCGATGATGCTCTACTTGATAGCTCTAAGTTATTTAACTACTGCAACATTTGGCTTCGAGTTTAGACTTGATAGCCACCAGTTTGACAGCCATCTTAACATCACAGCGCAAGATATTCAAAACAACCAACAAGACTATTGCCTTGTGTTTGAAGACCATTTTAATAAGTTTGATTTGAAAAATTGGCAGGTAATACTGTATAAATACTTCTAATTGCCAAAGAATATGAAACTAAAGCTAGCGTATGAATAGCATGAAATCAGCTTAAGTGGAGGTAACTATGTATTGTTCGATAGCACACTACACTCTCTGATAAGTTTTAGGTGGAAACTGGGAATTTCAGTATTATACCAATAATAGATCCAACAGCTTCGTTGAGGACGGCATTTTGTATTTACGCCCGACTTTAACTTCAGGCACTGTTGGAGAAGAGGCGTTAAGAAATGGCAAAATAAGTTTATATTCCGGCTCTCCTTCTGATGACTGTACTGGTAAGCTAGAGTCTTTTCTATTCTTTTAATGCTGTTTGCTTGTTCACTTATTTATGCATAATATAGATAACTCAAATTACGGTATGTTTTAACAACAAACGATTACACGTATAATGAAAGCTTTAAATAACCACTACAATAGGCTGTGAAAGAGTTTCATCCAGTGACGGGAATATTCTTAATCCCATTCAGTCAGCAAGAATTCGGACAATTAATTCTGTTAGTATTCGATATGGTAAAGTTGAAGTGAGAGCTCGTTTACCCACAGGAGATTGGATTTGGTAAGTTATCTAATGTAGTTTCATGCTTATCTTTTTTAAACGACGATATACTTATAGGCCAGCTATATGGATGTTGCCAAAGTACTCGGCCTATGGTAGCTGGCCTGCAAGTGGTAAATTTGAATATAAAAAGTTATATTTGATATTAACACTTTAATAGGTGAAATTGATATTGTAAGTATAGCTATTGAGGGCTGAATAGTTGCAATTAACTTTAATAAATAGATGGAATCAAGAGGAAATACAAACTACAAGCATGGAAATACATCTGTTGTGATGTCTACCTTGCATTGGGGACCCAATGTTTACTTGAACAAATACTTTTTAACAACAGATAAAGCCGAAGCACCCGAAGGTGAGACTTGGGCTGATGAATTCCATACATACGGTTTAGAATGGACGAAAGAAGGTCTTCGTACATATGTAGATGACCAAACTATTCTACAAGTAGATTTTGACAAGACTTCATGGGAGAGAGGGCAGTTTAAAAAGCCTACTATGAATCCGTGGAAAGGAGGAGACATATCAGCTCCTTTTGACGAAGAGTTTTATCTGGTAAGTTGAACTTTAGATTTACAATTCTATCTTCTAATACCAAGCTTTAGGTTCTTAATGTCGCTGTTGGAGGCGTCAATGGCTACTGGCCAGAGGATGCGTCAAAACCATGGAAAAATGATGACCCTCACGCACCCAACGTTTTTTATAATGCTAGAAGACAATGGTTACCCACTTGGGGAAGAGGGAATAAACGTGCATTAGCTATCGATTGGGTTAAAATGTGGTCAACAGAAACAGAGGCATGCCCAAATAAGTTGAAGACTAACAAAAGACTATAAGCGGGATGTTATAACCATATTTAAATTCCAAAATAAATAAAAAACACTGTAATTCGGTTCTTCAATCTTTTTCTTTTATTTTTCATAGCATAACGTAATGTCGACAAGACAATTTGGAAATAGAAGTAGTGTAAGGTGTATACTACTTAACTACTTTTAAAGTTACATCAGCATCTAATAATCAATGCATAGAAATTATCAAAATTTACACAATAGATCATCCTTGTTTGCGGGTGCAATAGACAATAGAACTCCATCGCCTGCGTTATCTTCCTATAATGATGATTTTCAGTCGGTTAAAGTAAATATGAACGACAAAGATTTAGATTATTTAGAGAGTCAAAATGATGATGAGATATCTGGATTATCTGCAAAAGTGAAAATTCTGAAAAATGTAAGTTAATTTTATAAAATCGGGGAAAAAGTGATAGTAACTAGATTGATACTAGATTACTGGGAAAATTGGTGAAGAAATTCGTTCAGGGAATAGTTTCATTGATCAGATGGTAAGGGAATCATAGTATAACGGTGGACTGAATTATTCAAACAAGTATTGTGTAGAACGATCAGTTTTCAAACACAGGCAATATTCTGGGTAAAACAATGGATAACTTTAAAATAATGGCTTCAAAAGAGTCAGGAACAATGTGGTGTTGTTTGACGCTTTTTGTCGTCTGTATCGTATTCTTCTTTTATTACTGGTTTTTCAAATAAAAGAAGCTTAGATTTCAACATTATTTGGGTACACACAGCGTCTATAACTTTAAAGATATTAAAATATGTAAGCAAAAATTGTAACGTTTTATTGATTAGTAAATAACAAAAAAACTCAACAACATCAAGACATCCCAACCACATATCTGGCTTCACTTCCTGGGCATTTTTCTTTATGCAAGTGAGCACCAGTCATGCTAATAAAGCGTGTCTTGCACTCATAACACTCAATGACAGTATGCTCCATTCTCACATGTTCAGACATAGTACTAAAGTTTGTAAAAATTAAGTCACATAGTGGGCAGAACCACTGTTTCCTCGTGCAATAGTAGTGAGAAAGAGCCATATGCTCTTTGCGTATCCTTGCAGATGTAAAGACTTCATTACAGAACTTGCAGGACTTAAAGACAGGTGTGGGAGGATATTCAATTTCATGTGTCATCAATAAGTGCGTTTGGTAAAGATTGAAACCTTCAAAAGTCTGATTACAAACACGACAATACAGTTTTGGATGATCCCATTCTGGTAAAATATCGGCGGCTGATTTGTACACTACATGATGAACTTGCTCTGAATGTTCACGATAGCTATTGCAAGATGTAAATAATTCTTGACACATATGACAAGTATAGTTATTGGGTATAACATCAACATTCTCTACGGTCGCAGATTTACTTCGCGTTGAACACGATAAAGATGATGATGATTGCGCAATACTACTACCATTTCGCAGTTTTGAAGGCATTCTCCTAGCGCGTTTTAGTGGCGCCGTATGAGTTAATCCAGACTGAGAAGTATCGTTAGCACCTAGCATGACTGTTGTTGCTGTTGTTGTTTCAGAAGCTTCTTCTGTCTGTAGTTTTCTCTTTATTCCACTAATTAGATTCTCTTCCTGATCGTCAGTAACTTTTGAAGTAGGGGCAGAAAGCTCGGAAAGCATGGTCATTGATGCTCTCAAAAGGTTTAATAGATTTTGTCGCATGGTATTAGAAGTTGCTGCAGAAAGAGCTGGTACTGGCAAAGGTGAAGAATTTCTGTCTGACGCTGTTTCATCATAAGTTCTGTCTTTCTTGTTTGTGATATTTGTGCTTTTTGGAAATACAATGTCATTAGATGTTGTTAGTGAAGGTTCAGGAGCAGGAGAAGAAGGCCTTGAAAAAAGTATACCTTCTTTTAGTCCTTGGTAGGCCCTTTCATGTGCTGCATGTTCCTTAGGTGATGGCAAGTGTTCTACTGTAGTATCATATTCCATTGTCCGCAAAGACTGAGGTGTGGGAGGAACAAATTCTGATAAAAGTAATGATATCAAATCAAGCCTGTCTGTTCGGGTATCTTCTTGTGATTTATTACAGCTCTTGGGCTCTTCATGTTCAGTGTGCACACCCTTTAATGCTATGCTTGCTGACGGTGATGTATCAATACTCTTAGATTTTTCGGGCACTGATACTTGCAACTCTACTTGAGTTTTCGGGATAGCTACCTTGCCTTTACGTTTCTTTCGTCCCCTCTGTGTTTGGCTGACAATTCTCGCTCTTGAAACTGGCTTAATGATGCATTCGTTCGTCCTTGTATCCACATATAATCGGTCTTGAAATACTGAATCAGAGCTAGCAGGCTGTGTTGACAAGTTTCTACCTTGCTCCTCCTTCTCAATGACATCTGGAACAGGTAATTTGTTTTTGTCTAGTAGTATATTGTCAGATGCAAACGAAGAGAAATTACTCCTTTGTTCTATCTCTGGTTTTTTTTCTTCAATTGCGTTTTGATTATGCCCCTCTGATTCATCGAATGTATCTTTTACCGGCAAATCACCAATCTCTGAAATCAAACTATCTTGGGTACCAGGGTTTTCAAGTTCATCTTCGTTTAATTTATCAAATATAAGCTTGTGTTGTGAGCCGGTTGAGCAAGATGCTGAAGGCATATCATTTAAACTAGTTGGGCTAAGTGATTTTAAACTTTCACGCGAACCTTCCAGACTACTTGCGCAATTTGGGCTACTCTCTTCGGGTACAGGTGTTCCAGATACCGGATTTTCGACTATAAAATGGATTTTTGGCGGTCCAGTAGCTTCCTTTGACTTATGCATGAGATAATGCTTTCGATATCCTGCAAGGCTCTTGAATTTTCTGTTGCATAATTTGCAGTAATCCTTTGAGACAACACTCTTAGGTAAGCAGAGCTGATCACTCATTTGTCGCGATACACTCTGTTGACAGTGCTTGTTTAATAAGTCTTGGTTATCTGTAAATACCATTTTATGTCTTCGTTCACAATGATTTTTAAAATTGATTGTTTTTTTGAATCCTTCCTGACATATGTTACAGTAATTATTTGGATTAGGAAAATCAGGCCTGATCTTCGTCAATACTTCCTGGAGGTTTAAGCTGTGTACAGACTCACAGTGTTTAAATAGGTTTCGCCTATGTGGGAACTTTACGTCGCAAGGTTTACATCGATATTCAGGGTCAAGCAAATTTGGCGGAAGCTCCTCTTTCATACCATGTTTTTGTATACAGTGCTTTAAAAAACTTGCCTTTTTTCTAAAAAGTACGTTACACTGTTCACAGTACATTTGGTTGTCATACTCTGGTTTTTTATGTATCATACAGTTGTGTCGAAAAAGGGAAGTTGTTTTCTGGAACATTTTACAGCATATAGAACAATATCTTTCGTTGTCATCAATACTTCGGGGATTTGATTGCTGCGTCTGACATTGGTGGATGTGGATTTCTTTATTTCTGTACGATTGGTCACATCTTTTGAGCTCATTTAAATTTGACTGATTGCTTTGAGTAGAAAAGTATTGTTCAATATCCATTTGGTGCATTCGCTTGCAATGAGAAAAAAATGTTGGTCTTGACTGAAATGTTTTAAGGCACACTTTGCAATAGTTACTAGGATCCCGTAAATCCGGAAACTTATGAGACTGAGTTGCTGCTTGTTGGGGATCATTGTCGTCGCAAGAAGTGTTTAAATTGCTTGCATCGCACAAAGACGATGACGGAAGCGTTTCCCGGCAATGCATAATGAAATCATTTTTGTTGCTGTGAGTGGAAGTGCTGTCATTGCAGACCTCCTGAGGAGTTGAATCAATAGGAGTTTTGTTTTTATCCACAACGGCTGTTTCATCAGTGCGTGCAGTAGAGGGTGCATTTTGCTTTTTTCTAGGTCTACCTCTTTTCTTCTTCGGAATATCAAGTGATTTTGGCTTTTGTATCGAAGCTGTCTTGGCGCGTCTTCTTCGTTTTATCGTCGGTGCGGGTTGATTTACCTTTAGCTTTTGTATTGATGTCAAATTGGATTGTCTACTTACGCGCGCTTTTGGAATTTCCATTGACATGTCTGGTGGATCTTTTTCAACTGACACGGACAAGATTTTATGATACTCTTGAAGATGTAGATGGAAATCAATGCGACTAAAGAATTGTGCTTCACAGGCTTCACAAAACATCCGAGGATCATTATGCCTTGGAGCCTTGCCTTTGTAACGTAAATTTCCTAACTTATGATATGCTGCTAAATGGGCAGCAAAAAATTTATATTTTTGTTTCCAAGAACTCTCCCCACAAAATTCACATATGTCTACCCAAGGCGAAATTTAATTATCACTCTGGGATAAAACTCGAATTATTTACCTTCATCATTTTTACGTACAATGTTCTCTGATCCCTCGGCTTCATCGCCCTTCTTCTTTGCACCATTGCCAGACAAGTCGGGTGAAATTGCAGGAATAGCCACTGCTTGCATGGGAAAACTACTTTCTTCACTATTGCTTAGATTTTCTGTATTATCGTTCTGTTCCATTTGACAACCATTCTCTCGCTGACTAGAGCCTCGTGTTTTTACATTCCCTAAGAGATTTTTGTCAACGTCTGTACAATATTTTTGTCTTTATAAAAGTACCAAAGCTCTCTGTACTATTAACCATCGTACTATCTGCTTCTGATTCTTCATCATCCACGTGCGAGCTGTTTTCGACCTTAGTTCTTTTTAGCTGTTCTTCTTTTTCATTATTTATATCTGTTTCAAGTATTATATCTTTATAGACTGGCACGTTGAATTTATGGTCTATTTCGGTTATCATTTCTTGCTTAATATCAGGAATAAACTGCATACTATCGACTACAGATATGCAAATAACCGGTTGTAGCTCCACTCGCTTTTTTCTCTTTACAACATTCAAACCGTTTTTCCTTCTGCCCATAATCTGCTTTCTTTGTAATTCTAAAAAGAAAGTAAAAAAAAAAAGGTATATTTCTAATCTTCTCAAATAACGTGGTGCAGTACAGCAGTAGCAAAACAACGTCACGTAAACCAAATATCTTATACTCCTTCTGGTTTTACTTTTTTTTGCCCTCAATAGATCATATATGGAAGACAACGAAAAGAGAAAAACGACATCGTCTGCCAAGGACATTAATTTCAAATCTAATAGCACATTTGGATCAAGACTATTACAGGAAGAAAACGATGTTTTCTCTCACAATGCATGGTAAAATGTGCAAAAAAAAAAAAAAAAAAATATTCAAAAAAGAACTAATGATTACTTGAAGGGATCACGTCGAATGGGATGAGGAGCAAGAGAAGGCAGCACAAGAGAAAATAGCTGTTCAACATGAAAGCCCAGTACCTGAGGAAGAACAGGAGCAATACCATAGAGCGCCTGCAGAATATTGGGACAAATTTTACACAAAGAATGAAAATCGATTTTTCAAAGATCGTCACTGGCTAAAAATCGAGTTTCCAGAACTTTTCGAGACGAGTGAAGCAACTGCTGGTAAAAAACGTGTATTTGAAATCGGATGTGGTGCGGGAAACACCATGTACCCGTTACTAGCCAGCAATCAAAACCCTGATCTCTTTGTATACGCCGCTGATTACTCGAAAACAGCCGTTGACGTTGTTCTTAATAACTCAGAATATAATCCCACTCGATCGAAAGCCTTTGTATGGGATCTTTCAAGCAAAGAAATACCCGAGTGTATTGAAACTGGCTCTCTCGATATGATTGTTTTGATTTTTGTATTGTCTGCACTGTCTCCTGATCAATGGAAACAAGCAGTTATCAATATAAATCGTATGCTTAAACCCGGTGGCCTTGTTCTGTTTCGCGATTACGGGCGCTACGATCTTGCTCAGTTACGTTTCAAGAAGAACAGGCTTTTAAAAGATAATTTTTACATTCGTGGAGATGGAACGCGAGTATATTTTTTTACACCGGAAGAAATTGAGACAATCTTTGGAGAATCATTCAAAGTGGAACAAAATGCTGTAGATAGGAGACTCATTGTGAATAGACAAAAGAAGCTGAAAATGTACCGTGTTTGGCTTCAAGGCAAATTTAGAAAATTATAAAATAGATTAAAAGATTATTTATCTATGCAGTTTTATTATATCGATTACATCCAAAATCCCATGAGTGTCGTAAAGTAGCGCTTGTACATCCATCTTTTGTCCAAGGTTCACCGTACGTGATGGGAATATAGATACGATACATATATATTACAATTCCTACTATAGATGTCATAATTGCCCACCGTACATATGCTGATAACCTCTTTGTGACTTTATCAAACATGACTCCCGTTAAAAGAGTGGCCATATACAGAGCTGGCATATAGTGATGTAGAAAAAGCTGTCGGTGCTCAATATTGAATGGGAAGTAATGGAGCGCCCATGCAATAAAAAACATACCACCTCCTTGCAGCTTTATGCTGGTGAGCATTTTTCGTTTTTGTGCAATTATGAGAATAAAAAACAGTAAAGCATAAGTAGCTATACAACTACTCGTTAACCAGTAAACGGCAGGGTTGCCAAGTAAATATACTTTGCGCTCATCTTTTGTCCAAAAACTAATTCCTCGCTTTAAAATTGGCCAGTCCTTTAAGCACAATTCATTACCGTTACTAAAAAATTGAAATATACATTTTTTTTTTTTCAAGTTTACCTTGGGCCTTGAAGCGTAAGAGTGAGTAGAAGATAGTCCTTGATTGACAGCCCACATGACTTTGTTCAATTCGATGAATTTCTGAAAGAATCCTCGTTTCTGGTACCCTACAGTTGTTGCATTTGAAGGTGCTATATATAATAAAATCAATATATTATATGACAAGCTCGTGTATAAGTGTACATATTACAATCGCTATTTTTGTTATCTTCAATCCTCCAAATAGTTTTTGGTAAAAGCGCATCCTTCATACAGGTAACTTCTTGCTGGCCATAAGCCCATTCAGGCAACTTGTATTTTCTTGAAAATAAGGCGCAGTGTTGGGTCACTGATATTAGACGGAATTCAGTACGGCGGGCACGAAGATGGTCTTCTTTATCTGTAATAAACTCGATACGCCAGTTATCGTTCGTATCCCCAGAAAACCCTTTGTAACCATATGCACTTACAAATATGACGTATTTCAGATAAAAATAATGCTTTTATATTTAGTAATAAGTTACCTCACTTCATGCTGATACTTTTGTTCGTTAGTGATAGGTCTGATGTCATGTGTATGAAGTCTCTTGTTTGTTTTTATATGCATTAATCGAACAATATCGCCATGCTTGACATATCCCATGCCGTCAGTTTGCTCATTTTCTGCTCTGGTAATTGTCCAAACATTGTTATCATCAATATGTGAATATAATGTCACTTGCTGCTCTAAAGTAAATAGAGTTACTATATGTTATTTTTTTTTTGGGCCAAATACTGGTGCTGCTTACGTTGGCTACCACCAGGGTAAGAATGGACGTGAGAATGAAGATAACCACCTCTTGTACCGACATGGACAATTGTGATATTGGAACCGTAGGTCACGTCTATGGAAGCATAGTGAGTCTATGTTGCGTTGTTTGAAGTTCTGTGCCTACCCTCTAGAGTAGTCTCTGAAAACTTGACGCCTTTCAGAGTAGCTTGAAATTCTGAGGACATAAACGAGGTACCTGTACCTGTCAACGTCAAGGTGTCGAAATGTATTTTGAAGCAAGCCAGATAAATCAAAAATGGGCAAATAATGAGACAAACAGCACGTGCAAGAAAATGTTCAACCCATCTTTTCTATAATATTACCACAGGAGTAAGTTTATAGCTACTACAACCATATATGTATATTACCCAAGTGATAGATCGATCGCTCCATAAATTCCACAAGTCCTTTAGGACGAAGATTCCAATTGTGGCAATTGTCAAAAGTCCAACCCATTTACAGCTGACAGTCAATCCTAAACCGATGCCTGTCAAAAATAAAAATATCCACCACCAATACCCAAAAGGCTGTTTGACATAGTTAGAGAAGTTGATCCACATTAGCAATGTAAAGGCAGTAAAATTGAGTAAGATAGGGTCCAATAAGATAAATCGATTATTTGTTATCAAACCATTTTCTATAGATTCTGCAAGTCATTACACTATTTACTTGCTATTAGAAACTTTTTTTTACCGTAACATATCATAAGAGCTGTCAAAATAGCTGCATGCATAGAATAACCGCTGTTACGAATTGTCCAATATGAAAATGGTACTAACAAAACACCATTGAGCGCACAAAAGCCACGTATTTGAGTGTAAGGCACTCTCGCCTTAAGATAATCTCTATTTTTAGGTATTCTAAGAAAAAGAACATAAAAAGGTCGTTTTCGTTGTTTACTTTCCAATCTCCTTGAAATCGAATCGACCATCAAATCCTACAATTTGTGAGATCCAAGTAATCAATAGTTTTGCCAACTTGTTAGAAAAACACATTTAGCGACAAGTTTAATTCTAATGTTGATTGCACTTTACCGGAGGATGCACATCCATAAAAAACTTTTGCTTTATATATTTGCTTGCAAAACCGCCAAAATGAACTTCGTCGAAACTAAAAATAAAGAAATAGGCATCAGTAAGGGTTTGGGTAATTTAGATACTGTTATATCTACACGACGGAGGACGGTTGGGATATCTTCCAAAGTCGAATGTAAAGAGACCAACAGGTTAAGGCAAAGGAAATAGCCCAGTCTTTATTTTGACTGTTTATAACTTTTGTATGTTCAGGTGTGTTATGAAAGCGCGCTGTCCTTTTTTCGGCGTGTTTCTTTCTCTTTCCCTGTGCCGATGTCGACATGAAGATAAAAGACAGTACTGTTGTGGACACACTTCTAATTTTTTTATGCGTCCTCGATTAAAATTCAGCACGCGTTCTCTTAGAAAAAGTGTTAGTATAGGTCATTAGCAGCTATCGACGTACACATACAGCTCATCTTAATAATTGGAAACACGCGTTGGCAATCGAGCTCAGCCTTTTTGAACTTTACTTGCAAACGAAAAGAAAAATCATCTAATATTAGCACCAAAATGACATATTCAGAGGGGTGCAATTTACAGGAATAATACACTTCACTGACGATTAGAAAAGCCGACAGTAATTGATGAGAAGACTTCCTTGCAGCACACCATGAAGGACTCTTCCCTCAAGATGGCATTGAAGAACAGGATGAGATCACAATGCATTAAACATACAGATTAGCTAACTTGGCCTGTTGCTTTCTTAAAGGCATGTTAAAGAAGGTATATCATAAAATATAATAAATAAACTTTGCTACAAACACGTTTATTCGGTTCCAAACAAGTCAACAACATGATGTCTTGAAACAAAAACTAACTCGCAGCTCCAATTAATTTACCCTCCCGTAAAATGCGTTTTTCGATTAAAACTTACTACAGGCTTGATAAATGATCTGGGTACAATCCGATAAAAGGGTTCAATCAAAAGATATACTTGAGAACAACGATGATCTCATTGTTTATCTAGTCTAGAAGCCCAAAGCGTCACTCGATTGCCCAGATTGTGAAGGGATTCAAGGAAATGCCTAGCCCTAACGAGAAATGATACTTGTAACGGCTTGTTAAAACTTTTCTGATTCCTTTTTTCTGTAAATTGATTTTTCATTCGTCGTCCAAAAAGATAAATTCAAGACTTACACTTTGCATTTTTTTTTTTTTTTTTTTTCAACTAAACATTAGTATGGAAGGAGAAACGTCTAAACAAAAATACAAACTAGTGGAATATAGAGAAGTTATATATGAAATACCTATTCGTAAATTGAATAATAGTAATCACCAACAGATAATATTATGGAGCGATGTGTTGTCTATTGCACCAAAAGCAACATGTTGTTTATATAATGCAAAGTTAATTCCTTTTCAACTCGATGAAAACTTGAATCAATTAAAGCCCAAAAGAATTGTTTTGGATAATGAAGAAGAGGAAACGGTATGGGAGGTTCATGTGCCCGAGAATAATCAAGGTTTATTGTTGGAACAAATAGCTTCAAAGCTTGATTATTTAATCCAACATCAATTGGATCAAGACGAGTCAACTGAACACCAAATTGCTGAAGATGAGACAAGTGATATTGATAGCAACAATGACAGTATACCTTCTGTAGACGATAATACTACTACTACCACTAATAATAATAATAATAATAATAATAACGAGAATGCTGCTGTTTCTTCTTCGTCTTCAACAAATAACAATGAAAGTAATACACCAACACCATCAAGACATGAAGCACCACCTTCTTATGAAACTTCCATGTTAAGCACGATACATGCACTTACCTCCAAGTTAAGGTTATTTGAATTGCATATACCTAATCGACACAAGTCACCTAAATGGCTACCAAAACGAGATGCGTGGATTAATCAAAAAGCAAATAGTATTGAAGAAGTAGCTTATTTATTAGTTCAACTAGAGATGGCGTTATTATGGACAGCAGTTGAGGAAAGTTGGATTGAAGAAAGAGAAACATGGTTAACTCTAGTAGCCAATTCAAGATCAGAAAGGCATTTAGCAGGAGCCATATTGAACTTGGAAAGACATACACTTGTTATGGATGAACAGTGGTTAGCCATAAGAGAAAGGTGGATAAATGAATTATTAGAAATGGTCGTTTTACCCTTAAGCCATGGTTAAATTCGTTGTTTATTATTATTATTATTTATTATTATTATTATTGAAGCATACGCATTTTCATTCCATAACGTGCAATGTCCATCAAGATTTGTGCTGCCTATGAAAAAAAACTTTAAAAAAAAAAAAATAAACTCTAAAAAAAAATTTTTTTTTTTTTACCTCTAATAATTGAGTTTGTTGTTGTTTTGTCATAGTAGAATGTATTTCTGTATGATTCCAACCATGTTTTTGAAGACAATTCAAGTGCTTAAAATTATGGCCACAATATTCACATTCATAACTTCCACCTTGACCTGCACAGGCTTCTAATTGTATACATTCTTCATTTTCTTCTTCTTCAATACTAGAAAATGAAGCTAAAGTCGCTGCTGCTGCTGAAATAGCTGCTTCAGATCCTTTACGCTTTTGTTTATTATTACTTTTCTTGTTGGATTTTAATTCTAATACTTCATAGTGATATGCATTATTATTCTTCTTTTTCTTTAATGATGCCTCATTATTATTAGGCTGGCGACGTTTACGTTTCTTTTCTTGTTGTTGCGGTGTACTTGGTGAACTTGTTGGCGTAGTAGTATTAGAATTTGAAAGAGAAGGTGGAGAAGAATACATGTAGTTAGTAGGCGCTGGTGGTGGAGGCAAGTGATAACCTGGTAAACTAGAAGGTGGTGGCAATATATAACTTGATCTACCATTGCTATTATTGTAATAATTTGAACCAAATAAGGCTGATGGTGGAGGTAAAGAATTAGCAGTAGTAGTCTCTTTATCACTAGTAGCAGTAGCAGTGGTGTTTGACAGCATTTTCAAGTATATAATAACAAAGAAAAAAAGAAGGAAAAAAAAAATTTTTTTTTTCTTTTTTTATTATAGTTTGTCGATTTTTTAAAATTCACTTCAGACTAAAAAAAAAAAAAAAAAGGTTCCGCCTTTTCAAAAAGTGGGACAACGACCAATAAAAATGTAGAACATCAAAAAATCAGGACATCATTGATCTTCTTGACCCTTGGTAAAGAACTTTGCTGTCTATATTCAAGATTTTCATGGGATAATAACGCCAGTAACTTCAATAATATTGCAAGTGAGTACCAGATTTCTGTACCAAATAACCACCAACAACTAAAGCATAACAGTTGTTAGAATTACCAGCCAATGTTTTAAATCCTATATTTGTATGTAAAAGGACTTTTTCCAGTGTCATTTATTTATGCCTTTTGTTCTAAACAAAGATATTTTACAGGGAATTGCAAGTACACTATTAGAAGCTATTAGAATGGCCTCTTTGTTTGCTAAAAAGAGCTTTCGGCTTGTGTTTTAACTATCAGAAAATAATATTTAGAGATAACATTTACAATTTTAATTAAGCTTTCATCAAGTCATAACTATGATAAAGGGAACACATGCTAAATACCTCCAAAAAAGTAATGCCGCCTATTCGGTCACTAACAAACGAGTTAGATGTTTGCGCTTTTGATTAGAGATCCTTGGAAGGAAAGAGAGTGAGTAAGCAATAGGACAAGAAGCAGATTTACTTAGTTCCTTGTCAGTACTAATAAACTGTTAGTGTTACAATAGTAACTGCCTCATTATACTTTTAGTAAATTTGAAGTGTTATTGCTTTACGATAGCTATAGCACAGATGCAGCATGTATCGTGATCTGGGGCTTTCCTTATGAAAGAAATATAAGGCAAAATAAACATTGATTCAGGAATGCGATCAATTATAATTTTTTTCTAATGGTGGTTTTATAGATAGCGCCAGCCATATTCAGTTTGCTTAACGTGGAACCTGAAGTATGAATAAATGTTGAAACCTACTACAACTACGTACAACTCAGCAAGAAGAACTCTGGTGCTTTATAAATACAGACAGAAATGTGGATAGTTACTAGTACATTAGCTGTAACACTTTTATTTGTTAGCAGAACTGGGACATATTTTTTAAGGCATTGAGTTCGATTGTGTTATAACAACCAGACATTTGAAAAGGCTTTCTTTATGCAAAGTCTAAGCCTGTAAGAGCGCGTTTATTCCCCTTTATTTTGTCTGTTTTATTTGGCATGTGTACGGAAGCTAAGGGTTAGCCCAATGACGCATTCAGTTTTAGCTAAAGAAGGGTGACGGCATAATACGTAGCCAAACCGTCCTGAGAATTAAAGTCCATGTGTCATATTTCACAGCATTTAACAATAAGTGTCTTGCATTTTTATTGGTTAAAATGGCCTTTGTGGTCCAACCTGTTTTTATTAGCTTCTTTTATATTTTATTCATTGTTCTCCCTCACTTCTTCATAGTCCTTTAGAAAGGAAAGCTATACTTATTCCGCTAGAAGATGTTGGCTCATGCTGTCCTCCGAAATAGATATATGCTAGTAATTCCCACAAATATGTAATATTTTCTAGTCTAATAAGGTTTCTTTTATAAACAACTCAACAACTCGCAAAATGTCAGTAAAATAAAGTGCAATAACATCCATATAATTTGAGAGCGAATGATTTAATAGTAGTAAAAAACTACACAAGCTATATTTACATAACCCCAACACTCACAAAGAAAGTGGATACAGCGTGGTTGTACAGCATCTAAAAATGTGTTACTCCAAAGACAAATATAGGTTATTTTGCTGTCGGTTGTCATCCCAAGCCAATCAAAGATAAACAAGGTTGTTCTTTTGCTGATAGTTGTCAACAAGGTCCCAAATATAGAAAAACCCACCTTTTTAGATATTTCAAACCATCCTATCAACTGCTGCTGTACTTCATTACAAGAAGAACATCAACAAACTATTCCTAAAACCGTTATTTACTTTTTTTTTTTTTTTTTAGTTGGTAGTATTGCTTTAGTAGTATTACACAAACATACGAAACATTTGTTTTTAATTGCTACGAATTTCTCTGTAATGCTCTGACTCGATATTGGGCTACTGTCTCTTAGAGGCTTTTTTTATGTTGTATTGAATTGTTGTGTATGAGAGAGCAAGCACTTGGCTCAAATAAAATGTGCAAAGTTACCCCTCTCTAATGGCTGATCTCTTCTTTGCATATATTTATTTGTTTAACATCCTTTGTTTTCAAGCTAGGTTCCCAATAATGCTAGGTCCCTTAAAGGATACGGGGCCCTGTCATTTCACAAGCATAAAGTACGGCGGTAAATTGATTTAATATCAACTGAACCCTGTCTTCTAGATGGATATTGACACTGGTGATATTACCAGCAAAGAATATATGCTCTACTTCTCTCTTTACCATATTTTTGGATGCTGTGAAAAAAAGCATGCGGCCCTGTAATATGTGGATATCAAGCAAGCTTTTATAAAGTTGCTATTATCAGTAGATTCGTAAAATAATATATCCAAGTCGCGACAAGCATCAAAAATTTTTATTAAGTTACTAGTCAGGGTTGTTTATATATATATATATATATATATATATATATATATATATTATTGAGAAAGATCTTTTGACCTGAGTGTCACAAATAAACATCAAAAGAGACCCTGACATTTATGTTTCACTATCCATATAAAGAGAAGAATGTTGTTCGATCACGCAGAGAATTTTCCATTTTTATGACTAATATATTTAATGAATTTACGTGTTGGTCTGAACATTGATTGCGCTATATACATACATACTGGGTACATACTTGGAGCAATATATAAACGTATCCCTTGTGTATTGATATTCTTAAATTATTCTATAAAGATGCCCTTCTATAGCTACCTCTTCATTTGATTCAAAGTATGTAGATATCTTATTTCGATTGCCACATCTATACAGAGCATGGTGCATATATATATGGTATATGCGTCTCAAGTAAAGTATCCATCGGAAAGCTTTCCCTTAATGTACCAATCGGAATTAGTGAGTATTTGTAAAGTTGTAATTCACAACTACTGTATGCTAGACTACCATATAAAGTTTAGGAATCCGGTGAACCCAAATATAGGTGAGTACTAATTATTTGATAAAATGATAAGCACTTGAAAACGGCATTTTTATTACCTTTTTTTCGCTTTTTGTTAAACGTCACTCAGAACGAATATATCTCGTTTGCTCTGTATAATATATTTTAGATAGATACAACTATAGTGGTTACTAGAAGCGATCGAATTTCCAGAAAGGGAAGTATAGAGTTGTTGTGCTACAAATGCTAACCAGTATTAAATCACTACGATCAACCGCTTCTTTACCTTATATTAAAAGAGCAAATCTAACACGCGATATGAACCAAAGTATATCTCTAGTAATATTTCATTACACTATTGATGGATGCAGAAAAAGTTTCCTTTGAACAATGTGTTACACTAAAATGTTTTAACAAAAAACTTTCTGTATCACCATGGAAACTAGTTGTTATTGCGCCAGTCCATTCAAATGACGCGTGAAAGGCAAGACGGGCGAATGAGATATCGTTGAAGTTGATTCTCAGTGAATAACGTAAAATGACCTGATTTTATTAACCAAGGAAGTTACATTAAACCCATCGTTGACAGGAAGTATAATAGCCGGCGCAATTTCGATCTCATCGTTTTTTTTTTTTTTTTTTTTAGTCATGAATGGCTCTCTTTTATGTAATCCGGTTATTTGATCTTTAATAGAAACCTTTTATTGAATGCAATCATACAGCATTCGGAATCTAAAAAAAAATATCTATTTATCTTTTAATTCTTTTCTTTTTCTCTTCCTTTTTTTTCTTAACTAATCATATATACATACAATGGAAGACATTACTCGACAAAAACGAAATAAGCCTTGTAACTCAATTTCTGCTCAGCTTTTTAACTATTACTAATCAAAAAAAAAAAAAATTTCTTTCCCTTTTGTTAGGTGAAAATTGCAGAAGTCATCGACGTAAATGTATTCATTATAACAATTCAATTTGTGAGCGCTGTTACAAGTTGAATTTAGAATGCTTATATGTTATTACAGAGAAACCAGCATTAAAAGATACCCCAAATATACCAACATCAAAAGGAAAGAAATTATTCGAATCGATTTGGTTCTTGGAAGAAGATATTCTTGGGCTACAATACGAACTATTGAAATTAAAATCTCAACCATACCCTGTCAAAGCCTTACCTTCAACTTCACCCGAAAAATGGGGTCTCACGATTAAAAGCGACAACGATGGCATTCACGTAGAAACGTCGATTCAATCAGTTCAAGATCTGTCATCATTTTTAAATCATGTATCGAATACTTTCAGTTTTCGTCAGTCAATCTATAGAGAATTTGTATTTAATCAAACTTCTCCTGGAGATCGGTTTCTTTCTGTAAAAATGGACAATACAAATGCAGAAAACATATTCCGTCAGTTTTTTAAAAACAAAAATACATCCTCTTCTTCCCCTTCTCCTCCATTTCAAATACAGTACACAAGTAAATCAGATAGACAACGTAAATTTGAATTTATATCCATGCTAAGATCTCAACTTGTTGATCTTTTTTTCACTTGCCAACACTACATCTCTCCCATCTTTGTATACCATTACCATTACCCTTTTCTAGCCGCGAATCCAGACAGCCTCTTATCTACCGCGATTGCAGCCTTTGTTGCTTATTCACCATGTATCCATATTCCATTACCCAAATACCCATTGCTGTCTCGCTTTCAATTTGCAGAATATTGTCGAACGGAAACAAGGGAAAAACTACAGGACCGCCTTTTTACTCCAAATATATACACTTGTGTCGCTCTTTACTTTCTCTCTTTTGCTAGCTTATTTGCACTCAAAGGATCAGAAGCTCGATTACATTCAAGTCTCTGCTGGATTATGGTCAATCAGCTGCAGCATCAAACCAAGGAATTTAGTGACATTGAATTAGAGGTATGGAAACGGCTCTATCATGCAGAGCGCTACTTAGAATTCAACATGGCCATGCTCTATGACGGTTCAAAAGATCTCTCTAACATGACTGCGCTCAAATCTGTTGGTGTCCCAAAACCCCTCGATAAAGTCGATGATAGAATTACAGTCCTATGTTTCCAGTCACTAACACGGTTGTTAACCAATGCATCGAAAATAGATAGTGAGTTTGAAATTATGGGTCTTCGCTTAATGGCTGGCGTTATTGATGTCATCCCTTCCAATTACATTCAAGTATTGGAGAAATCATTATTAGAATTATGGGATAGTGTACCACCGGAAATACAGTTGGGCCATGGCCCTTACAATTGGATGGACTCAGTCGAAAATTGTCAACACGTTGCTATTCTACGATTCAACTCTAGTTACTATATCTACTGGATGAACTTCCAATCACGTCTAATGAAGCCGCCCAACAAGACGGATCTAAAAGGTACCATGTTGGGCCGTATCGATGAGGACCGTGCTTTGCTGATAGTATCCATTTGCTCAGACGCGTTAACAAAGATCTTTGAGCAGCTAGCAGCGGTGTCACCATGCGCAATTGAACTTCATTGGCTCACTATGGTTATAGATATGCTTAATCGTCTAAGTACTTCACTTAACCGTGCTGTCCAAAAAAGGGCAAAACAAAATGCAGCTGTTCTTGTACAAGTCCTTAGAACAAAGCTTTCGACGATAGGTGATCAATCATTTGCCTCAGAGACACCGTACATCTGTAAAATCAGGAAGATGATATCAAAGTACATGGATGTAAATAAAATTTGTAACATATGAATGTAGTAATAATAAACTTGTAAATTTTGAATTGAAATAAAGCATTAGGATATTAGTTTAATAGGGATAATGTATATATATATAGAGTAATGTATATAGTAGATAGTTTGCGTGTTATATCATATATTATAGTGTACAGTCTTATTCAGTAATGCTTGCAGTGCTGCTATAGCTTGCTGTATATTTAGTGATGATTTTGTTCAATGCTATGCTTAATGTTTGCCAAGGGAACACTTTAACTCCTTTTTCAATATTTCGAGGCTTTGGATTAGGAAACCCCATAATGAGCCTAAAAAATTCTAGCGAATTGACCTTGTTCACTGTCTTTGGTCGATATTCTTCGAGATTACGTCGAATGCGGTTTTTTTCTTCTACTGTGAATTTGATGCCAATAAGTCGTTCCAATAGCGATATACAATCTACAGATGTTACATAGTATTCATTTTGCCAATATATGCATGAAACTAAGATTAGTCTACTGGTATCGGTACTAAATTGCTGGAAAAATGGCTCAAATCGACAAATGATATCATTACCTATTTGACGACGCCAGAATTGTACGATACGTCGTTGGTTTCTACGTTCATTTTCTGTCCAATTGAGAGTCATTGAGAAAAGGTCGCCTTGAAGAATCAGATTTGGTTTATTCACCACATGAGTGAATGGGTTAGTTGATGGTAGTGGAGGGCTGACTGACTGTTCTAGACTACTGGGAGATATTACAGGTTGAATAGACTTTATTTGTGAGGATGGTTGTGGGTCTAATATGGGGACAATGAACGACGATTGTCCCTCGGTATGCAATGAAGTAGGTCGCGCAGGGAAGAAATTAGGCTCACTAAAAGCGACAGTATTAGTTGTAGCTGTACTAGTAGGTTGATTTGACTCTCTTATATTTATCAGAGGATCTAGAACCATAAAAAAAAAGGGTATTATGTTTTTTTCATACGATTTTGAATAGATTGTTTACCTTCAAAGTAATCATTTGATCTCGGGGATGGGTTAGTGGGAGGCAGGCCAACATATGGAACAGACACATAATAGTTTGCTAAAAGGGATTGCTGCTGTTGTTCTAAACATTATAGATGAGAAATTAGAGTCAATATTTAATTGGAAATTGTACCTGATTTTTGTCTTTTTGGTTCATTATTTGTATCAGGCTCAGAAGAAGATCTTTTCTTGGTAGGAGACGATACATAGCAGAAATGACCAACAAGCCAGCTATCTATGACTGTGTGTTCCTGAACCACAACAATGTATATAGGCACCTTTGAAAGATCAAAATTGATAAAGTTAGAATCTGGCACTTGAGCGTGAATTGAGAACACTTGAGTAACAGTGTTGAGTGAAATTTGACATATTGTGAAACGGGAATGAAAAGCAATTCTTAACAAGTGAACATCCATTGTTAAATCTTGTTGCCGTATATCGATACGCAAAGAGTCCCCTTGTTTTCCTTGGAGTAAGCTGCATTCAATGATTTGTGGTGGTTTAAGAATATTCGTCGACGGTTGTGGAATCCAGTTATTATTATCGTCTTTCTCTATCGTCTGTTGCTGCAAATCTATCAAGTCTTTTTTGATTAATCGTTATTACGCTATTTTAATGTTCATAACTGTGTTTAATTACTTTGTGACATCGAATAAATTTTTGATTATATAGTTTTTGACTAATTATTTTGATTAAGAAAGAAGCATACATAAAATATATATGAAAATCTCCTTACACAAAAAAAAAAAAAGTTAATAGTTTAATGAAAGAATAATTCGACAGTTAATAAAAACCATCATTTTCTCGTCCAAAAAAAAAAATAGTTTCGCTTTTCTTAAAGAGAAAAAGAGGGAAAGAAAAGGAAAAAAAAAAAAAAAAAAAAAAAAGCTAATGTTGAAAGAATGAGCAAGTCAATGAGTTCACATATTGGAACAGAAAAAATAATAACATTATCAATTTCAAAACGCGACTTATTGTTTAAAAAAAAAGTTTGTTGTTTTCCGATCCATAACGTTAAACGCATGGTCGCACCATCCAGTTTCTCATGTGTGATTGCCTATTTCAATAAGTTTTTTTTTTTATATACACATATATATTTCTATATTATCCGAACTATTCAAGAACCAATCAAACATCAAAATCTTACTGCTAATTCTATTACTGCTATAGTGGAAGATAGTCTTTTTAAGGAGAAGGAGATGTTAATAAATATACAACAACAACAACACAAAAAAAAAAAAATTTTTTTTTTTTTTTTTTTTTTGAGTAGCGCGCATTTATTTTTGCTCACTGCCACTGACGGTACATTTTATTTCTTCTTATGATCACCTTTTTTAAAATGACAAACGACATAGGTTACACGACTTGATCCGTAACCACAGTGACCTTATTATTATACAGTTTTTGTTGCTAGACTACAAGCTGTCAAAAAAATTTAATGCAGAGGTCGTCAATACCTTCCTTATAAAGAAACTTTAATGACAACATTCCTCAAGTAAAACTGCCACTATAGTGATGTTATTCCACCAGTCAATAGTCTTTCATGAAACATGATAGGAGGCACGGTCCAAGCTTTCATAATAACACGTGAAGTGAAAGCTGTAAGACTTTTTTTTGTCTGAAACATTATCTCCGTTGTCCTGGAAAAAAACAAAAAAAGTCTTTTTACGTAAGCAGATGCTGCTCCGCATATACACACACATTACACATCAGCAGCTGAACTTTTATGGCCCCCCGTTTTTTTTTTTTTTTTTTTTTTTTTTTTTTGAAATTAATACAGCATAGCTACAGCTTTTACACTTTAAATACAGACGATATTAGTTTTTTTTGGACAAGTTAAAATTAATTTGTAGAAAATTGATTTACCTTTTTTAAACAAAATAAAAATGGAAATTAGACATTAGTTTTTGGACGAGTTCAAAAATTAGTTTTCCAAATAGTTAAAAAGTGTTTCTGAATGCGTTACCTGTAGCAAACATTATCATAAAAATGAACCGTGTTTAGTACGGTGATTGGAATTTTAAAAAGTCAACTTCTTGTAAAAACCGACGGCTGACCATCTCCATTCCATACAGACAACGAGATCGACATCATGTTCTTGCTGGCGTTGACATCTCGGTTCCAAAGTGTGAAACATGTTTTGCACTCAAGCACACCACAGCCCCTGATGCCACCAAAAATATCCACAGATTCAGTTTGACATTTGTTGCAGACTTTTGATGTTTTATACTCACCAATGTCTACAACAACCAAATCTCCAAAAGCCTCTCTCTTCTTCAGTGTTCTATATAGCAAGCCCGTAACACCAACACGATTTCCTTTTAGCTTGACATGATCTTTGTTAAACATACCAGTTCCAAATACGATCAGAGGTATTTTGAGTGGTTTGTGGTGATAACGTTCAGGTTTCCAGTTATCAGATTTTTTATATTGTACAGTGTCTTGTTCTTTCTCAGCTGGCTTTTTTTCTGATTCTATACTGCTTTCATCCTCTTTCTCCTGAGGCTTCTTTTTTTTCTTGTGTCGTTTCTTTTTTTTATTCTTCTTCCCTCTCTTTTCTTTATTGTATTTGGCTGTAACACCTATCAGCGTACTTACCATTATTTCACCTGCTCGTTTACGGCCTTGGTAGAGAAAAAAAGGCATTCTTTGTTTTGGAGAAATCATAGTAGTTTAGAAGCTTGTCTATATGCTCAAACAAGTATTGGATGTGGTTTTTGTAGGATTTGAGGTCAGTTGTCTTAGGTGTAGGAATTTGACTTTTGATGATCTCCAGCCCTTGAGCTTTTTTTACTTTTCGTTCAATCGCACACATCTTCGTGGAACCCGTGTAATGGTAATACTCCTTAGTTGTACAGCGCACTATTGAGTGTTGCTCAGTCGTCAAGCCGTTAGCCGCAGTAAACACTGCCTTTCTTCCGGGGTCCAAAAAGAAAGGGTTGTATTGAGTTTTCACCTCTTCGTATGTAAAATCTGGTAAGCTTAATTGAAAACTGCTAACAGGATCGTTATTCTCCTTCGCTCGTTTATAGAATAAGCAATCCAAGTCAAAGCCATCTGACCGTATGAGATTACCAAACGAAACTTTATTATTGCCGTTTGGTTTAAGGTCGTCGCTATATGTAGAAGAAATACGTTAGAAATATGCATAAAATCAGGTTTATTTGTGAGGAGCATACCCATGAAAACGGGGCTTGTGAAATTTGATGACGCTTTGGAACAAATCAAGCTGCCCGTTGTAGCCATTTGGCCGTGGTTTCGAAAGGAAGGCACATAATGTCTTGTAATCAATCGGTATAGACCGAAATGGTAGCGAAGGGTTCGGAAATAAGCTAAACAGCTTAGGCAAGTAAAGTCGCCGAACATCATACTCACAATGATTTTTGTGTTCAAGTTCATAAAAATTCAAAATATGCAACAATAATGGGACAAAGTTAGACGGTGCCTGAGTGAGCGTTACTAATGTAGCAGTAGTAGGCAACAATGCCTTTAGTGGGGGGCAAAGGTCATGAATTTGCGCTTTTTGAATCTCTGTAAGATAGTCACAGTTCCCCCAGTTAGGTGTACCTCTACATATAAACTGGTAGCAGTATTTTGAGGCTACTTCAGCCACATCTACCGGGTGCATATTCTACAAGTATGTGAGATCCTGTCAAAGGTGTGTGCATCATATACAATAGCTTACGATAAATTCGTTTTGTAAAACATATCTGAGGTATTTGAGTAATCTAACTTCAAAATTCTCCACGATATGATTTTGATAGACAGTAGCAATTCCAACACAAGCGGGAGATAGCGCTCGACTAGTGCCAGCAGGAAGGTTTTCTTCATACTTGATGTGAGGATGTAAAGCACGAAAGTTGTCCCACTCCTTTATCAGATCACTGTTCATGTAGACACTGTTTGTAATTTTACGATTTCCGACTAACTGACACACGGAATACCAGAAGTTCCCATTGAAAATGTAGTCAGGTATTGATTGTATGTTTTTTAAACAAAAGAAATTAACAAAAACCATTGCTCTGATGATTATTTGTCGCATGTACTTGGAGCTTTGTATGATCTTGTTCCTTAATCTGTCTTTATATTCACCCATGACAATTGTATCAAGTGGTAACTTTCTATAGAAAGCTTGATATCTCTCACCCAAATTTTGCTGTAGAGTTTCAACTTTGGAATAAACGTGGTTTTTACATTCCTTAGACCTTGGTGTATTATGGCCCTCTTGTTTACAGCTTTTGCATATCAAAGATGTTGTATTTAGCGAGGTGGTCCTCTGTCTTTTTGCCTTCATCTTCTCAGCCTTGATTGAAGCACTTTGCCTCTTTTTGCTCGTACTGCCTCCAACTACAAAATTGCCAAGCTATTGTTAACTAGCATTGAATAACAATAATAAATGTATACCATCATTTGCGGAGGGTTCTTTATAATAGAAGCACTTCCAAAACTTTTTGCTATAGTGACCTTTATTCTCACAGTCTATACACACTACATCTATATCTCATATATATATATATATATAGATTTGAGTATGATTCAGCCATATAATGTAAATTCGTACCTTTGAATCGATCTTCTTCGTTGTTCCTTTCTACTTCTATTCTAGCTATAATATCCTTTTTTTTCTTGGTAATGATGTTTTTGAACATAACAATAAAGGGAAAAAAGCTTCAGTATAGTGCAGTAACAACATTTTTTAATCACCTTATTCATTCGAAGTCTTTAAATGAAGTCACGGCTGATATATTCAACTTATCTTTAATCATTCTTTACAGCACAGATTATTACTTTGACTGAAAACTTTAATTTTTCTTTCGTCTAATTTCCATTTTTGTTCTGTCTAAAAAAAGTAAACAAATTGTCTGGAAAATAATTTTGATTCGTCCAGAAAAAAAATAACACCGTCTGAATTCAAAGTAGAAAAACTGTATCTAGAGAGTCTTAATTTTCATTGGCTGAAATGGTCTAATAGTTATTAGCTACAACCAATACATTTCGCTTTTAACTTTGTTCATTGTATTATTTAATGAGGCTACTGTTTATTCTTTTGGTACTCTACCAATGGACCGCTTTTATTAGCGCCTACCCGAGTGCTCCAGGAACTGTAAAGTCTTTTTTATATATTGAAATGAATAAATGCTAAACTCAAAATAGTGTAATATGAATAAAATGGCAACTGTTGGTCATGGACCCTCTCAATCAACATGTGCAGATTGTTATGGAGTGAAAATCTCAACAGATTCACCCTCTTTAGTTAACATCCACTTGACTGGACGTTCTGATTATCAAGGCATAGTTCTACTTGTAAAAGATAAACTCACCAATAGAACAGTTGGAGAATTTCAAAATTTTAACGAAGATTTATTCACTGCTGTGGCATGCGATGATGATGAAGACCCGGAAGATCAAATTGAATCAGATTCAACTGCTGTGTTAGGCCATATTGACCCCAAATTAAAAGGGTGGCCAGTTGATGTGGGCTGGGACATGATAGCAACTAAACCAGTGACTGAGCTAAAATTGCAGGGCATGGTTGTAGTAAGTGAATAACACATCCTCTGGATACAAACGTCACTACCATATAATAAATAGATTGATTACGACAATTTTCACCTACTTCCGGAAACAGAATTCAAAATAAAGCGCAAAGTGGAAAAGCAAGTGACTATAACGAAAGACCCTGCAGCCACAACAACTGAAACTGCAGAAGCCACACAAACGATTATTGAAGTTGAGCACGAACCAGGAACTATCGTTGAGCGAGAAACCAACACGTTGTTCATGTGGGTTCTAACCATCTTTGTATTTATCTACTTTGCACTGTCCGTTCTCCATCGTCAGCTCAAGAAAAGAAAGTGAACAAAGTGATTTGCATTTAAAATTTAACTTGCCTGGAAGCTCAAATCAGTAACAATACATATATACCTCTTGGTTTCTAGAAACCACTATATTTACACCTTAATACATTAAATACTATAATGGCAAATTAACTCTTCTGTTTAATAGAGACCCTGTCTGTACCATAATACATTGATTCTAGAAAAAAAAAAAAAAATTAATAAAGAAGGTTCACTTGAATAAAACGTATAATATAGACTCCCGTTTCCTTGAATCTTAGAGCATAGTGTACTGTAAATAAAGCTATTAACTATAGTATACACAGTATCCAAAAGATAGCTAAAGATCAACATAATATGTAGTGAATACATAACAATGTCTCGTAGAACTTTCTCTTCTCTCCTCTAAGCTAAACTATCAAACGTTTCTTGGTTACTTTTCTGGGATCATCGAACAGAAATATTATAATAACGAATAATTCAAAGTCATTAGTTTCTAAATTAGAAGAACTCACTGACCAAGGAAATTGCATAAGGTTTTTCTTTTTGTTGTAGATCATAAAATTGTGATAACAACTAAAGACAATAGCTGGAAAATTTTGAATAGCACCACACAAATAAAAAGTATAGTGTCAATACAAAGTTACATAATTAACTATATATAGTTCTTTCTCTTAAGTTAAACATTGCAAATACTTAAAAGCTTATTCAGATGAAGCATACTGTAGATTTTGCAGCGTATAGTATAGCAACAATAGCAACGTGATTGAACCGAGAGTTTTGACCATTAATGTTTCTTTTAGGATCAAACGAACGTATACAAACGACTCCTCTTTGATGCAATAAATGATCAAAAACTAAATTGTCAAAAAGAACTATTTTATTCAGAAAAAATCTGAGACAGGTTAACACGATAGGAGAGTATTGAATGAGAGGAGAGCAATGACAATTTATATTAGTACATATCGCCATTGTTTAATCCACAAGGGGCAAGTGTGTCTGTATACAGAAAACCTTGAATATTTGATTTAAGACCATTTACTATAAATTTCACTTTCTTTTTTAACCTCTTTTCTTCATTTCTGGATAATTTACAAAAGTAGATACCTAATACCTAATATTTTATAATATTCCTTTCTTCTGGTATTAGTATATTAAAAGAAGAGATGAAGTTTCTACATGGTGCATTGTTTTCATTAATTGGCCTAGCCGCTGCTCAAGTGAATACTACTACTCCAGAACAAGCCAACAATACAAGTCCAGCTACACCACCTAGTATGTAGACTTGATACAAAGAGAAATTTATTTAACAAACCTTAATTTTGCTAGGTTTATGCTCTGCGTATCCGGAAAATGGTATCTGTCGTGTTAGTAACATCTTTACTTGATCCTTTTTTTCTTCACTTTTTATTAACAAGATCGATTAGGGATATATCAACTACCCGGTGTTCACGAAAGGTGCACCTATTCCTATGATAGAGCAGCAATTAGCTATACTTCCCAATATGAGTAAGGCATACGCTGGAGTGGCTCCGACATGTGTTGACGCATACTACCGATATGCTTGTTCGTTTGCATACCCCAAGTGTGGTGATAAAGATCGAGGTAAAATACGACTTTTGTTAAAAAATGAAAATTTCAAAACAAACTTACAATATGAATATAGCAGCGCCAACAATGGGTTGTCAATCAGCATGTGAGGACACTATATTTCAATGCAAGAATATCTTTATGTTGACCGGAAAGGGAACATTACCAGACTGTAACAAAAAGTCTCCTCTTACTGGCCAACCCCTTTCTTCAGACTCCAACACATGTAATGCTATTAAAACTCACCTTGAAAATCCAAATGCTTATTACAATTTGTCTGCCGTGACACCTGGCTATATCATGGCAGAATGCCCCGCCCCCTTTTTAAAGGATCCATCTGCAAAACCAGGGGTTACTACAAACACTTTAAATAACATATATTGTCGTTCTGGATGTTGTATCCCTTGCCCGGCTCAAAATTATGTGCGTTTCCATATTATCCTTGTTAAATAACTCTATACTAACTCTGCAATCTTAGTTTTACCCTGAGGGGTGGGCCGTGCACGGCTTTATGGCTACTGATATTCTCCGCTTCATATCATCTATTGTATCGTTTTTTATGCTTCTTAGCTACTTGGTGTTGCCTGATAAACGAAGACATCCCTCACTGCTCATTTTGAATGTTTGTGCGAGTATCTTCTTGTTTAGTATGGTCGTCTTTTTCTCTATCGGGAATCCCCAAAGACTCCAATGTTCTAGTGCAGTTTCTGTCAGTACGCAAGATAATAATGCATTATGCGCAGTGCAAGGTAAATCTCCCTTTTATTTCTAGAGAAAAAGGAGAATTTAACATACTGGTATTTTATGTTAATAGGTGCAATCCTCGTCTTTTCATCATTAGCCACTTGTTGCTGGACTGCTGCTCTTATTTTAAACCTTCACTTACACACGGTTTGGCAATCCAACTTTTTCACAAACCGGTACACTGTATTGAACATTCTATGCTGGGGGTATCCTGCAATTGTCATGGCTATTACTTTGGGTTTACATCAAGTTAAATTTGAATTTGCGAACCTTTGTCTAGTTTCAGTTGACCGTATTTTTGAACTCTTCTTCTACCCCATGGCTGCTATCGTATGTCCAGCCTCTGTAATTCATATTTCTACTTTTGTTTACATTACTAAGGTTGCTATTCAAGAAGGCGTTCAATCGGATATGTCACAATCAGAAGCAGCGCATTCTCCTTCTCGTCGTCACAAGCATGTCCTTACAGCCGTACAAATACAGTGGCGTGCTTTATTCTTAGCCATCCTTTCCAGTGGCACCGTTGTCTTTTATTGGATCTTCTATTTTACTCAAATCCATCGTGTTGTATCTTTAGAAAGAGATCAAACCATTACAAATCACTGGTTAGAATGCATGCTCTCTCCTGGTGGTCATCAAAATGATTGTGTTGCTATTATTAGAGACCATTTGCCTCCTTATGGTCTGATGATGGCAGCTGAAACTTTAGTTAGTACTCAAGGAATCTGGTTGTTTGTTATCTTTGGAAAAAGGTCACTTTGGAGAGAGTGGAACGACTTAATTTATGATTTACGAGTCTCGTTTAGTTCTCGTAAAAGAACAGAAAAGAATGGTGAACAGTTCTATGCTCTCTAAAGGCTCTCCATTTTTTTTTTCTCATTCATATAATACAGTGATTTGCACTTAAACCATTTTGTTACCACGATCCATTTACTATATTACAAACAATAATAAAAAAAACAATAATAAGCAATTGATTCTTCAAGGCGTGTAAAATATTGCTGTACTCTACTGTTCTCTTGTTTCTTAATAAGAGTTTATTCTTATCCGAAGTTGGAAGTCATTATGGTTAGAATTACATAATTTTGTTGCATGATACTTTGAGAACCACGACGTTGATAACTGGGTTTATGTCAAGGTTATGTCCTATCTATCGCTTTCAACAACACAGGCATTTCTGATAAAAGTAAACGTTTCAGGTTATACGCGCTTCAGTTAAACCTTATAAATTTGTATGACCTAACCCTGGGCTAGTTATTAAAACGCACATATGAAATATTGGCTTCATTCATGACATGAAATATCAAATACTCTACTATAGAAAATATTATATAAAACTCTCAATAATACTGTAATGAGCAATATTCGACTTGTATAAAGATATCGTATAGCGAAGTTCTTGGATATTTATGAGCTTTGACAGAAAAACAAAATGCACTCAAACACTTATTTTTTGAAAAACAAAAACATAAAAAACTCACATTATAAAGTACTCAGTACTCATAAACCAATCAGGAGAGAAAAGACAAGCAGATAAAAGGGTATCAAGAAGGTTCACACTCTCAAATACAACAATGCAAATTAGCATTAAAACTAAATTCTTGAATGCATCGAGTAAAAGAGAAGAGGAACCAACTTTTCGAGATATAAGACTTGTTCTTCAACGTGAATGGAATATGATACTGTGATATTTATTAGCCAATAAATAACGACAGGTGCTTTGCAATTGAGATGTTATAAAAACATCGTCGTTTTATTTGATTTGCAAAGGTTCATATTTTTAGGAGGGAGTTTATTCTTCGTCATCTTCAGCACCGTCATCACCGCCAGCGGCAGCAGCAGCTCTCTTTCTCTTAACACGACCGGGACGACCACCACCAAGAGGAGAAGTCAAAGCAAAGTCAATGTGCTTTTGAGAATCTAAACGAACAATGAAAGAGGGAACGTTGACAATTTGCTTGCCAACACGAATATGACGTTGACGAATCAAAACGCGAGCATGGTGAATAGACTTGGCAAGACCCAATTTGAAGACTTGAGTTTGAAGACGACGTTCCAAGAAATCTTCAATCTTGAGAGCCAAAACGTAATCGAGTTTCATACGGCTTTCATCGAGGACACCAATACGGACAAGACGACGGATAAGAGCGTTACCTTCAAAGAGACGACGAGGATCCTTTTCATCAAGCTTCAAAAGTTCACGAGCAGCACGACGAATCTTGGAAAGAGTGAGCCCAACTCTCCAGATTTCCTTCTTGTTCTTGAGACCGAATTCACCGATAAGCTTGAGTTCTTGGTCAAGACGAGCGGATTCGAAAGGACGCTTAGGGACAGTAGAAGTCTTACTGTAAGTTCTAGTGGTACCGGTCATACTAGTGTTAAAAGAGAAAGAAGAAAAAAAATATATTTTTTAAACAGGGCCCTCTTTTTATTTACTCAATGACAGAGTAAAATTTTTTCATGTCAAGTAAATTAATTGGCTAGCCCTCAAATCATACACAAGCCACAGCCAAAATTTGGAAATGGGAGGGATCAATTGGAGAAGCTCACTATACAGTATACTCAGACCTATGAGCAATACCTGAGATTCAACATATACAACCTACGTCTTTCTATTGCAGTATAACTAGGTGGTCATTTTCGCGGCTACCACTGAAACTACATATCTGAATATACCAACATATGTGCAGCTAATATTGTCAAAAAGTAAGCTAAGCCACTATAATTTTTTTCTCCTCTGCGTTTAATAATAATTTTTTTTCCCTGCAGCTTTTTTTTTCGGTCTCTTTCCATACCACTTCGTACAAGATGCCTCACTCCTTCGGTCGTAAGTAAAGACACTCATTTATTGTCAATTTTGCTAGGGACTTTTGGAACACCAGCTAAATTTCGACATTTTTACAATGATGAACAAATTATTGATTAACTTATCCAATTGTTAGTCCGCGCTCGTACTCGCCACATGTTCTCTCGTAACTTCAGAGAGCACGGTGCTATTCCTCTCTCCACTTACTTGAAGACATACAAGGTTGGTGATATTGTCGACATCAAGGCCAACGCTGCTGTTCAAAAGGGTATGCCCCACAAGTTCTACCACGGGTAATAGCTTTAAACAACACATTCCATTCATAATTTTTAAACAACTTTTCTATAGTCGTACTGGTGTTATTTACAACGTCACCAAGTCTTCTGTTGGTGTTATTGTCCATAAGGTCGTTGGTAACCGTTATATTGAAAAGCGTGTTAATGTCCGTGTTGAACATGTTAAGCACTCCAAGTGCCGTCAAGAATTCTTGGACCGTGTTAAGTTGAATGCTCAAAAGAAGAAGGAAGCCAAGGAAGCCGGCGGTAAGTTGTTACATTAATGTTTTGGAATAACTATACTTACTGTTTTTGCTTTTTACTATAGTCTCTTTCAACCTCAAGAGAATTCCTGCTCAACCTCGTGAAGCTCGTCATGTCTCCACCAAGGAGAACGTTCCTCAAACCATTACTCCTGTTGCTTACGAAACTCTTATTTAAGGGAATTAATACTACATAAAGGAATAAAGTATCTTTGATACAAGCATTTGTCTTTAAATTTTGCGTGTGCAGACACTAGGTAATAATGCAAGAAAAGAAATCGCCGCTACTTGTTGAAGACAGAAAGAGGAGACCATAGGTCAATTGAACTGTTTCTCTGATACAAAATTAGTAACTTGCTGCTTAAGGAAACTATAGTCTATCAATTGCTTTTATAATTTCACGATATATTCATTTGTAACGTAGCGTATTACTACTACCATGTTTTCTTTGTTTTCTGAGATTGGGATTACCATGTTTGCTCACATTTTGTGCCAACTTTTTTATTTGTTAAAGCGTCTTGAAATTTGTGCTTTTCTCAGCACTTTAAAGTATATCCTTTCGTAACTGGATACAGTATTGCTGATGAAATAAAGTCACCTTAAGAATGTAGTTTTAAAACTCAATAATACTTTATTATTCTAATAAAAGAAACTTTGTTAGTCGAAACTTTTTTATTAGTGTCGACGCCCTGATGATAACCAGGCACGCAAGTCCTCTGTAATAGCACCAAGGCCAATACTAGTCCAGTAATTGATAGCGAAACGAGTGTCTCTAGGATCATCTTTGGGAAACATACCGGAGAGACTTTCTTCCATCATTGGATCTAGTAAGCGTTCTTTAAGGGTCTTGAGGCCCAAGTATTCATTGAGTTCTTGGAATAAAATTTTAACAAAAATTCTAGAAGCTGATGTTGTTTGATCTTCTGTCAGGTGAATAATTTGGAAGGCTGTCCAAGGAAGGGACTCGGTGCTAAATAGATGTGCAAATAGTTTACCAATGTTGCGAAGTCTGTTAGTTTCATATCTGTGAATGGTTTCATATACTTCGTTAAAGCAAGATGTGAAAAGCTCTACCCACATACGGTTCATTTTACAAAAACGCTCAGCCATCAAGCCGTAAAACTTGAGGAAAGTTCGCTCCTGAGAACAACATTCAATAATCATGTTGCATAATTCAATCTGTAAGAATCATGTTAATCATAGGCTAAGAATTGATATATCGCGCTTTATAATTACCTCATAACCTTCGGGAATCGACAACTTCATAAGTTTGTGACAGGCTTCTTCATAATTGACACTAGACATAACTGTCAAATAGATTTTTCTACGAAGCTCAATGACGTCTGCGTTTGTTCTATCAATGACTTCTAAATTATCCTCGTCTGATTCATCTTCGCTTTCACTTCCACTTCCACTCATGTCCTCGTCAGATGATCCGCTTTCCTCATCCGAACCTTCTCCTAAGATTTCTGCCTTAATTTCTTTATATTTTTCTTCGTTCTCTTCATAATCGGGGTCGAATTTGAATATGTTAAGCATTTCTTCCGCCTCCAGATCATCGTCGTCTAAACTAATGTTGTGTGTAATTTGATCTTCTTCCTCAACAAGATCGAGTTCTTGGATTATTGGTTCATTGTCTTTGTATTTATCCTTACGCACTTGGAAAAGAACTTCAATCATGTACTGAATACGTTTATCGATCTCTCCTTCGTGTAAGACAGCTCTGAATCGCTCGTAGATCGCATTATTTGCTTTAGGACAAATTTGTGCTAACAAGGCACCCACTTCGCGCATAAAGCCAACAGCAATTTCGACAGAATCATCAGTAGGTCTTTCCAACAATAAGGCTAAAATCTGTAACGCTAACACTTTATCGACTACCAATTGATTTGTTAAATGGGCTAAGAACATGGTAGTGGCGAGGCACGATGTCTAAAATATAAAAATTAGTTTTTTCAAAGTAGTATACTAGCAATGTGTAGCTTTACTTTATCATTTCTTCTGAATGCTCTTCTAAACTGAAGTACAAGTCTGTTTAACAATAAAGCACCAACAGAGGGAAGCTTGGTATTTATAACAGCTGTAACGGCAGCGTATACCGGTGTAAAGGGTAAACTGGCTTGCTGTGCTTTCATTATACTACGGCAATACAATCCACGACCACGAACTAAATTTTCGCCAAACAATTCTGGTATAAGCATTTTGATGTTGGAAGTGTTAACTTTGTTGATGAGACCGTTGATTGATTTTTTTAATGCCTCCCAAGTAATTCTTTGATATTCTTCACTATTTGTGTCTTTGATAGATTGTTGCATTTGTCTCAATCTATGAGGAGGAACATAGGCACCGCCTGCTCTTGTCATGACTCTCGTAGCATCCACCTCACTATTCATTTTGCAATTTTGTGATTGCGAAAGAATGAAAGAATTACCGTGCGTACTAAATCCAATTTTTTCAAGTTCACCACAGCCAGTCACGACTCAAATTGAGATAAAATGTCATGCTAAACCGAAACTACTAGAAGAACATGAGCCCCCCTTTAAGTCTGTTAGCGACTTCAAATATTTGCGAAACTGTTTTTTGATCATGCTACGTGAAGGGAAAAAAAAAACACTGATAACCTTTAAATAACATAACAGAATTGATTCCATCAGTGGAACCTACTATCAAGTCAAATTTATCTTATAAAGGCCATACGAAAACAAATAGTGTATACTTGGCACGCGCTTTGCAATTAAACAGGGAAACCAGTCATTTATTTAACAACAAGAAAGAATACATAATTGAGAATAACGCACATAGGAGATACATATATACATACATATTCTCACTAGTAACAAAGATACTGTATAATCTGAATAGACTACAAGCGCATTATACTAAGAAAAATTGCTCCACTAAGGGCTTTCACTGATTTGAGTAAGCCTATTATGTAGCATTAACACTACCCTTCACAATCTTAGGCTGAGTTGCAGTGGTACTACCATGGATTATTAAAAACGAGGAGCTCACCTGAATCATAAATTAGCCATATCAACATTCCTCCCTCAGATAAATTCAAAGCCATTGCTGAATGACATATGATAGGCAAATTCTCTGTAAGAAGCTTGCTAGTTAGACAAGGAGCGTTTCAAAGACTGTCGATAAAATTGAGTTGGACGATCAGGTCCTTCTCCTTCAGCAGCATGTAGTATGGCTGCAAAGCAAAACTTTAACAGAATTCAAAAACTTATTTCAAGATGCCTGGTTGTTTCGAGCGCGTGGAGCCCCAATCGTTTTTGTGCTTTCATTTAAAGAAAATATATATCACTTCATTATGCTTTCGTCATGCTACGTGAACAAATATTATAGTCATGAAAATACATAATGTTCTCCTTCCTTACTTTAAACTAAATCTATCACCATTCATAATAATTACAAACATCAGACGGCCGTTTATCGATGAATCTGAAGTAACGGCTTGGAGAAGATACAGCTCTTATCTTGGGTAGCTGAAGTTTCGGAATTGTTAATACCACGATTCAAGACGCGGTAAAGGAATGAAAAGGATGCTACAAACACATGATTTTCGAGTTTTATTAAAAGGCAAACACAAGACACCCATGATATTACAAGACAGGAGGCCTGAAAAAAATCCAAACGTTTGAAATTCACTTTCTTTTCATCGCCGAAAACCTTCTACAGTAGGTCTGGAGTATCTTCACCACGATAGATTCCTTTCTCCCCCTTCACCCTTAGATTGGTTCAGGCAATCCAACAAGCAAGCATTATGTGTTTACTTGTGTTGGATTAAATCTTTCAAGTGTATCGCTGCCATGATATGTAAACAGAAAATGAAATCAATAAGTTTATTTTAAAAAGAGAATGTTTAACAAAGTAAGGGATATGAACTACGCTTTTTTAACGTCTTCTACGATGGTCACGTCTTTCACGTTCTCGTCTTTCATCTAATCTGCGATCATCTACTCGTCTTTCGTCACGTCTACGGTCATCTCTTCTATCATCAATACGAAGACGGTCAGTTCGTGATCTGTCGTCTCTAGGATCTCTAACGTCTCGTCTTTTGTCATGTCTGTCGCGATCTCTTTCATCTTCCAATGGTCTCTTAGACGCTGACCTGGGTGTGGCTGATGTTGAATTAATGGGCGTTCTGCTGCTGGCACCATTTGTTCGGTCATCGTGTCGACTAGTATTAATCGGCTCCACGGTAGGTCTAGATGAGCGACTGGGTCTTTCATCATTTGTACTATTGGTTCGTGTAATAACAGAATTATTTGTGGTGGTAGTTGTGCTAGTCAAAGCAGATGATCCTCGGCCTCGTGGTGAAGCTGTAGGTGTATTAACGTCCTTTCTACTGCTAGAATCGCGATCACGGGTGGTATCAACACGAGTACTGGATTCGCGTGGTGAGTCTTTACCAGTGTCTCTAGCAGTGTCTCTAGCAGTGTCTCTAGCAGTGTCTCTAGCAGTGTCTCTAGCAGTGTCTCTAGCAGTGTCTCTACCAGTGTCTCTACCAGCGTCTCTACCAGTGTCTCTACCAGCGTCTCTACCAGTATCTCTGCCATTATCTCTACCAGAGTCCCTGGTTCGTAAAGTCTCAGCTGTAGTTCGCACGGGTGTGTTTGTTCGACTTGAGCTTTCTTTTGTCTCTCGTGGCGATGATCTTCTGCTTGATGAAGTGTTACTGATACGATGGTGATGACGACTACTATTTGATTCATCGAGACGGGTAACTTTTTCACTGCGAGGGTAGTCATCATGTTCACGAGAACGTTTTCTTTCCATAGAAGAAGAACGAAGGCCAGATTGGGATTTAGATCTATCTTCAGTGTTGCTTCTTCTACTGGGGCTATCCAAGCTAGAAGAATTGTGTTTACTTTCCTCTTTTCTTCGTTCATCGTTTTTACTGCTATCATCACGCTGTCCACTGTTACTACTTGAAGATTTTTCAGTGTTGTTGTTTTCTTCTTTATTGGTTGGCTCAGTTGGTGTGGGTGTAATCTTAATCTCTACTGGAGGTGAAGGCTCTTTAAGCCCCAGGAATGTTTCTTTTGACATCCACTTGGATTTATACTTGGCAATTAAACCGATATAACTTCTAGCCAATACCTTGATGTTGCCACGTTTCTCTTCTTCCGATAACTTCTTAACAATCTTGATGATACTGTTTCCATGATCTTTGACGGCGGGGAAACAAGGCATGAATTGGCGAAGAACCAAAAAGGCGTTCTTTATAGCATGCGCTTCACCTGATTTCAAAGCTTGCTCGATCACAACAAGAGTTGACTTGAAATGCCATTTGTGAAGTACGCGTTGAAAGTCACTGTAACTTAACAGGTCTTCTTTTGCAACAGGTGTAGGAGTAGCGTTCCAATTTTTTTGGAAGCCAATTAACCCGTCACCATGAGCTTCTTTGACGTAGAGTTTTTCATCGTTATGCCAAAGATGCATACGGCTAAATGTCTTAAATATAAATCGACAGTAAATTGTAGTTTCGTATTCGGAGAAAGCCAAAAAGTTAGCAGGCAAGTTTTCAGAAAGCATCTTGTCAAAAAGTGTAAGACTAGAAAAGTTAGGTGTGTTGATACGATGCATGAGCATGGTGAATTCATAACAAAAAGCAGCATCAACTTCAGAGAGTCTAGTACGAGGCAACAAGCAGTACTGCATAATGCACTGAATTTGTTCTTGTCGTTGATTCAATACAGGGAACCAGCGCGCTTTTGAGTCTTTCAAAACAGCTAGTATTTTCTCTACATGTTTCTTGTGTTTTGGTAAGTCTTCACGAAGAATTTCTAGACTAGATTGTGCTTGACGTTCGGCTTTACTGACAGCAGAAGGACGATTACTCATATAAAAGGAGCTACGAGTATCTTGACATTGTCGAATCATTTCTGTATGGCGTTTCATAGCAGCTTCATAATGGCTTTCTGGGCAATAGATATCATAGAGACTTAATTGCCAAAAGATCGAGTAAAATTCAGCTGAAAAAATGATGTTCAAGGGAGGTTCAGGTAATAAGTTGGCAACAGCGTTACTCAATTGGTTGAAGGGTTCCCATATCTGATCATTAATAATAGGCGTATCAATATTATTCTTGATGTTGTATCTTATTTTAGGTCGATTGAAATTCATTGCAACGTCAAGGGCTAGTCCATATTCGTTAACAAGAATTTCAACATTGGGGACCAGCGCCTCGTATTCTTCTCCTTCGAATAAGGAAGTAATTAATTCGAAATATTGCGTTTGGCTTTGGTGAATGCGATCAAGTTTAGAGCATCTATCTGGAGCAGGTACGCCTTTTTCAGCCAAGCAAGCTTCTTCTAATCGATACAATAACACAAGAATTTCGAAGCCGACATTGTTTCTACGTAAGGATTCCTTTAACCTGTTCAATACACGGCGAGAAGCTCGACGATTGTCTGCTGAGATAGGTAAAAAGGCTTCTGTTTTTAAAGCGTCGGAGCAGCCAGCTGCAGTAATTTGGTCCTCTGTACAAGCACTTGCAAGAATTTCCATTCCGCCCATCTTGGTTACGAACTCGTTCAATATGATTAGGTCTGCAACAGCATCGTCATAACGTAAGCGGCAAGCGATATAGCGCAATAGAGGAGTAGCGTCAATGTCTTGCTTTTTGAATAACATACCAGAAAATACAGAAAGCGCTCTTATCCAGGTAGAAGGCATACCATCATCTTTTTCTTTGGGTTTCAATGTTCTTCCAGGGCCTTGCGAACCTGTCCATTTTTCAGTAAGAACATAACCAAGCACATCATAAGCAAAGTCGCCAAGGTATCGGCAAGCGTCTGCCATCATAGGCGCCATGTTATCGAACTGTTGTACTTGATCTAACATGACGTTGAATACGATTGTGGGATTGGAGTGCGCAAGCTTGCCGAGATCACGACCGCAGCGGCGCACATCGTTTTTAGAGATACGGCGCAGAACGTATTTCACACTGCGTTCAGTACGTGCCTTGAGTAATTTGGTTTCAATACTTTTCTTATAGAAATCAGTAAACCACTCGCCATAGAAGGAATATCTTTCTTGAAACGAGAATCGACAGAGGACTTCCCAAATGCTGGCCATAGTGCCTAGATTTCCTTGACTAAAAGATATAGCAGGCAAAAGGATTTCGCGGAACATAGTTGTGCAATGTAATCTACCATTAGGAAACTCTGCTCCCTTTTCAATAATTCCACCAACAATAAGCGTAAGTTTCTGGACAAGATCTGTAGCGAGGTAAGTTCTGTAACCAGCCAGTCGCATAAGAGGTAAAAAGCGAGATGTCAAGTGTTGAATTTCAGTACAGAGTTGAAGTTCGTCTCTCCACTCTTTATAAAAGAATACATATCGTTCTTTTTTGATCAAATCTTGAGAATCACTAAGTAGAGCATCTGTGACAAGAACTCGCTTGAGCTTGATTTGTGTGGGTAATTTGGGATTAAGGTCGTCTTGTGTTGATAAAGCGGATTTAATTTGAGATTTCTCGGCACATTGATTAAAATGAGTGTATAATTTCTGGGTAGCTTCAGAGACAAATGTATCATAAGCAGGCTGAAGAACAACTCTACAGAGACGATAAATATCGTAAGCAAGTTCTGGATGTGTATCAATCAATTTTTCGTATTCAGCAAGCATCAAGCTGGCATTTCTCAAGTCGCCGATGGAGAATAAAGCTTTGACTAACTCGACTACATCGTTGGCTTCGTATTTCTTTGCAGGAACTGTCTTATCATTTTCATCTGCTTCGTTTGTCTTTTCCGTCGTAGTACGCTTAACTTTTTGAGTTGTACCTTCTTCTCCCAGTGCACCATACATCTTTTTTTTTTTCAAGCAAATTAGATATTGTCTGTTGTTTGATGACATATGTTAACTTACAGCTAATTTTCCACCAGAATTAGATGTTATTTCCCTATTCATTTTAGACATATATTCTTTTCTTTCTTCGTTCATATCCTCTCCAAAAGGTGATAACTATGAGCAACATCAGCATAAACTTGCTTAATAAAATGGTCAAATATGTAAACTTACGTAGGGTAAGATATCACCTAGTAAAAGAAGGTTATTTTTCAGCAAAATCGCAATTGCAAGATATAATTCTTTTGGAGCTGGGGCAATTTCCTCAAACTATACATATTATAAATAAGTAACATTCAACATGAGAATATAGTCTTTGCTTACATGATAATTATGGAATCTGAAGCCAAATAACTGACCCATAATAGCACTTGGATTTACAGTAATTTCACCTTCCAAGTCAGTATGCTGAAGTTTTTCTATCCAATCTGAGCGCTTGATTAGTTCGACCCAAAAGTTATAATTGACTTTGAGTTGTCGAATAAAAAAGTCCAAAATGATGTCCAACACACGGTTGGGGTCAAGATGAAAGACGCCCATATGTGAAGTAATTGTCTTTAAGAATTGAGGGATTCTATCCATTGGCGTTGATTCTAGCTTTCCTTTGCTGTCACGTTCGTTATCAATACTGGCTGTGGTAAGGTCATTAAAGAGACTCGAATAACCATCATTGGCTTCTCTAATCAGGTTATATTTGTCTTGCTTGTATCTATTTTAAGCTAAGTTAGATAGCGTTGTATAATAAAATACAGAAACTTACAATAGAGCTGTATTCAGTCGAATAAGACGACGCTCAAACAAGATTTTATTTGCAACGATACCGCAATCGACTAAGAGCTGAACTGTTAAGTGTATTTTACAATCACCAGTTGAAATTGCATTTGATTCCTAAAAGAACAGTCGCGTCAATAATTTTGCAAACAGGCAATTGATATTTGAAGATGAGATGAGTGTAGTGGGCAGAGGCGGTCAACAAATACAACTTTGATAGTTTGAAGTGTGCTTGCCAAAAGAAAAAAGTAATAAAAAGTAAGGAGCATTTACCACAAGACCGTTAATCATTCTTTTCAAAGTGTCTGTATATTGTTTATAAGAGGCATTTAACTCTGGTTTTGAAGCTGCTCTTTCGCGTAATATTTCCCATTCAGTTTCAAAAGATTTGATTGAGTTGAAATAAAGCTCCTTCATTGGAATTTTGTAAGGCTTAAAATCTTCGTTTTCATCCTTGATTGCTGCACTTGCAAATTGCACAAAATTTGGTACTGATCTGCGGCCATAATATGTTTCTTTACAAGCCTTATAGATGTTGGTACGGAATTCACATATATTACCAAGTTGATATTCTGCTGCCAATCGTTTTTGATCCCCATATTCCACCTCGAAAGGTATATCACTAGGAAATTCTGAATCCATTCTAACCACTGTTGTAGATTTGAAAACTCCAAAATTTTTTGTCAAAAAAGAAAAAAATATAATTTATGTACTGGGGCGGAACTCCTGTCGCAAATTAAACAGACAGCGTATTTAGTTTTCCGTGTGTATGGTAGATTTAGACAGTACGGGTGGTAAGCGACAAACCAGCGGCGGGGATCGCTTTTAATAGCTGCTTCTCGCAACTACTTTTCTATTCAAAGAGTTTATTACTGCTGTCGTCATAAAACTTGTTAAAAATATACTTCCCCAAGCAACCAACAAGTCTTTTATATATTGTTTTCTCTGGTAGTTGGCACTGTTTATGTGTTTTTTTTTCACATAACACAAATATTGGCTGGAAGTTTCAAAGGGCTGGTGTCCTCATACTTTTGGGCCATCCAAAGATCGCATCGGTCGATAAACGTTATGACAAAAAGAGATTAGTTTTATGCACGAGGGAGCATCATGATGACACTCTTTATATGATAACTGACATACTAAAAGGTAATTAGAACTTCAATTTTAATGATATATATTACCAGAGAATACTTGATGCTTTAAAGAGAACTATTTACTAAGTATAAATGCCAGTCAACCATAGTCAGCAAAACTGTATGGTTTACTGTACAGATTCAAAGACATGCTTCGGTTTTTTTGTAAGCCAGCTGCGGACCTTTTTGTTTACAGCTTCGAAAAAATAAACAAATCCAAATAGAAACTTTTTTTTCTCTATCACTTGCTTGTATTAGTATATTGAATGGATGTTTACTCATTAACTCGCAAACAAAGACCATCTCATCTCACACTTGGACAGTCTTCTCGACCTCCATCCGAGAACGATTCAGCCTTCGACGTTTCAGTATCCCCTTCTTATAATTACATATATGACGATGTCACTGGCTCACCTACTCGAGATCACTGGAAGGTAAGATCTTTCTTTATAGTTTTGGTTCTGGTTTTTTATTTTTTTTATTGATTTTATAGAAAGACTCGGATTCCAGTCATTGTGAATTAATAGGATGTACAACAAGTTTTGGTCTATTTGAAAGAAGACATCATTGCCGTAAATGTGGAGGTATATTTTGTTCAGCACACTGCTCTAATTATTTTCGGTTGGACCAACTTGCTCGGTTTCATCCTGGAGGTATTTTATCAAGGGGTTGCGATAGTTGTGCTACTGATTTTGTTCAGTGGCAAAACGAACTACGAAAACAAAAAAGTAACAAAGATAGAGCAAAAGAAAATAAAATTGAAGATAGAGCAAGTTCGTTACTGAAAAGGCATGCTGGAATCATGACTAGACAACCTCAGGCAATGGAAGGTGTGACAGAACTTGGTAGAGATGGTAACCCCCCCCCCCCTTTTTTTTTTTAATTTAGTGTGTCTATGAAACTTAACATAATTTTAATTTAGATATTGTTCCTTTAAAGAAACCACTATCGAAAGGCATCAGCATTAATAAATCTGAAAATAAAACGAATCAAGGTAATCCATTTGCACATCTTTTTGTTAACCAACTAAACTTTGTCCATGTAGATTTCAATCCTATTCCGTCAGTTCCTGCTGATTGGCAATGGTCTACGTTTTAAGCATCATAAAGAGAGAGTATTTATTGTTTATCAGCAATTGGATTGGCATGAATTGTAATAGATTTGATACGAATATCCTGAAGAGGTCTATTTTTTTCATCAATCGGTATCTTTTCTAATGCATCTAAAGTTGAATCTACACCATCAATAACCCTACATTAATAATTTAATAAAAAGATCAACCACACAATTTATAACCATTATTACTTTCCAAACACTGTGTATTTCGTATCCAAGTGAGGATGTTTACCATAAGTGATAAAGAATTGTGAGCCGTTTGTATTGGGTCCAGAATTAGCCATGGAAAGAATACCACGCGCGTTATGCTGCAATCTATTTTAGTGCAAGGAATCTATTTCATGTTGAAAAAACTTACCTTTAATGTGGATCTAATCTCATCGTTAAACTTCTTGCCCCAAATAGAATTGCCTCCTTTTCCTGTGCCAGTAGGATCACCTGTCTAAAGAAAACAAGTCAAAGCTTTGTCAAGTCAAAAACATCAACGCTATTACTTGAATCATAAAACCAGGAATGTTTCTATGAAAAACAGAGTTGTCGTAATACCCACTTGCACATAGTGCAAGAAAGTTCTATGGTGAAAGTCATTAAGTTGTTCATAGCAAAGTGATTTCATAATTGTCTTACTTCTGCTGTCTTTGGTACAGATTCACAAAATATTTCAACCTTAAGATCCCCTAAATCAGTATGTAAAGTGACAGACTACAGTATGATCAAGTTAATTTTCGCACAAAGCAGCCTTATTTAAATCTTACCATTATTAAAAACTTGGTTAAAAAAAAAAAAAAAAAAAAAAAAAGACTGGTGATTTACTACCGTAGTATATAGCTGTAATAATTTTGTTAGTGGTAGTAGATGGTTTGACTTTTTTTTTTTTTTCTTTTTTTATCGATACATGTCTATTCATTTAAGGAAAACTTCTCGGTTACTATTAGCGAGTAATTACTTCACTACTATTCATTCTCGACAGTGCATTCGACTTTTATCTTCATCAAACACTCGTCTAAACAAAAACGATAATAACCCTGAAAACAACCCTGTAAATAACAACGGTAATGACGACAAGTTAAGTCAGGAAATAAGCAATGACTCCCACAGCAACAGTGGCGTTACACCGTATTATTCAGGGGCTACTCATGAAATAAAGTCAAGCTTTGACCCTAATGTTCAGAAAACGCTCAATCAAGCTAAACACTACTTGGAGAAGATGCAAGCAGATATTAAGCCTATATTCACACCTTACATTACTCGAATGAATAACGCAAAAAAACAAATTAAACGGCTGACGACAGAAGATTCTAGGGAAGCAGTCAAACGTCTTGGTGAGGCCCTGAATGAAATCACGGGGTATAATCAAATTGATGCGGTGAAAACTAAAGTCAAAAACCAAGGTAAAATAAAATAGTTTATGATCTTAGTATTCTAATATTTTATATAGCCAATCTGTTTGAAAAAACCAGAGATGAGGTTCAAAATGCCAAAAGTGCCTATGAAGAAGCCATTGAGACACGATCTAGGACACAGCGGGATATCAATGAATTGTTGCAGCGAAAGCATTTGTGGACGGGTGACGATGTAACCAAATTTACCGAGCTTTATCGATTAGAGCATGAACATTCGAAATCAGAACAAATAGCAAAGGAGAGATATCAAAGTAGTGAAAAACAAATGGACCGTGAATATATGGAGTTGGCAAGGTCGATTATGGAAAGATATCACGAAGAACAACTTTGGAGTGATAAAATACGTAGTGTAAGTACTTATGGTACTTGGGCTCTTATGGCAGTTAATGTTTTACTATTTGTTGCTGTACAAACTATATTTGAACCACGTAAAAGAAAGCGATTGACAGATCGATTTGAAGAATTACTTGTAGATAAAGTTGCAGAAGAAGAAGAAAAATTTAAAGGTGTATTCGAGTCACTTGATGAAAAAGATCGTTTATTGATGCAGCAACAAGTGGTGTTAATGGAGACGATCAATTCTTTGGTAGAACATCCTTTGTTCGATGAAGAAACCTTAGATATGTTGAAGAGACCAGTTGTAGAAGAAATGCAGGAGCCTATGTTAAATTTCCAAAAAGAAAAAGTAGAGCTAAATAATGAAGATTTACGTCGAGTACTATTACTGACACCCTCTGATTTTGAAGAGGCTCCTTTATTTAAAAAGGAGAAAGAAAGCAACAAAGTTCTTTGGTATTCTATAGAGAGCGCAATTGCTGGTAGTTTAGTTACTGCTCTTGCTTTTTATTTTATAAAATAATCGTATCATTTTTGAAAATTAACTGGACTCCCCTTGAATTCGTATATATTAAACTTTCCCCTTTTTTTTTCTGTGAAAAACATTGTGCATAGCTCTAAATCAGGTTAAATGAAAACAGTTGATCGTAAATTATTTAATTTAGAAAGAGCACAAGATGCAGATTTCTCTATTTTTATATAGATTGCAGAATTTTCCTTTTTTTCTGGTAAACGACCATGCATTTCTCCTTTAAGAGCCGATGTAATTTATCCAGATATAGAACAATGCGGTTATTTTTTTGCACATAGAATTAGAACTTTTTAGAAAGAAAAAGTATAAATCTGAGTTATAAATCTGATTGGTGATTTTTATATATAAATACAAAAAACTTCTTAATTGTTCTAAAATGTAACTTTGAGGGTATTTCCTGAACAGGAAAAAAGGAGGAAATAATGGATTATTTTGTAAAACCGCTAAAAAAAAATATATAAGAAAAAATTTTCTCGCTTTTTTTTTTCTTTTAATAAACATATAAAAATGAATAATAATATGGATAAACTATTTGTGGAATTTTGCCGTTGCTTATATCAAGCCAAAGCAGTTGTTAGAGAATTAGAGAGTTTTAGCGAATCTGTATTTTTATCATTGCAATATCACCAACCTAAAGAAATACATTATCATCAAGTGAATCATTATTTAGATAATACCTATAGTAAATTTACAAGACTATGTAAAATTTTATTGGTTATTTTAACTCAATTCGGTCATTCTGGGAAAATTAAAAGGGAGCGAATTGATTCATTTCGATTTGAAGTCTGGCAAGAATATGAAACAGCCACAAACATTAAACAAAAATTAATCTATTTTACCCAACATCATACTGTTTATACCACCACTACGATAACAGAAGACGATAAAACAACCACAACAACTAGAACAACAACTACAACAACAACAACAACAACAACAAATAAGAAAGATGACATATTAGCTACTGTAACTACTTCTTCAACTACAAGTACTTCTTTATAAAATAGATCAAGGGGGAATTATTACTACTGTAAATAATCATAAATAAATTATAATTTGTTCCTGTCGCACTGAATTGCTAATCCAATAATGCACTCTTCAGTAGTAGTAGTAGTAGTAGTAGTAGTAACAATAGGCTCTACTGAAAATTGTGCCATGTAAGCCCTTCTAAATTGTTGGCTATGATTTGCTTCACTTCTATGTAATAACTTGTTTGACATGAATAAAATACCGCCTGCATTTAACTTGACTTTAAATGTATTATCTTGGAAATCTTTTATCTCCACTGTTCCATTATCTTGGTTCATTGAATCTAAAGCAGTCCAGCATGCAATTGTTTCTATATTTCTATGTTTCTCTTCAGAATAATATTCAGAGTCCTAATATATTTATATATATATATATATGTATATAAATAAAAATTACATTCATTTTCCTACATCTTATATGTTAGATATTACTTTATGCCACGCAAATTCAGACACACCCAACCTTTTAGGTGGTTTAATAATAAATTGTTCATTCAGCTAAAATTATCATTATATTATTATCATTGCTGCTGCTACTAAATGGTAATAATTACCAAATAAATTGAATCATAAAGTAGTAATTGAGAAGCAAAATTACTATATTTGTTCAATATCAATTCTGAACTTGAACTAAATTCCAAATTTATACTATCCCGTAAATCTTTATAGACATTTCTATTGGTCTTATAGTCACTTGTTTTTATATCCATATACCCGCAAGTCCAAGGTTCTATTTTATTCTATTCTATTTATACATTATGCGCATTATGTTATATAATAATTACCAATAACACATCCTAAATCCTTAACAATGTCGAATCCTTCCGATATTAGATAATTCAAGAGTATATCTGCTTCTTCATGTAATTCTTCTACTTCTTCTCTTGTTAAAGCTACATAGATCACGTGAGTACACCTATATCATCAACGTGACCCCATTACCATTCTCTAATAGGGTATAGCCCTTCTTTCTAAATTCTTCGATATTTTCTCGTGTCAACATCACCAAAAATGAAAAAAAAAAAAAAAAAGAAGCAAAGGTGCAAAAAAAAGGGCAAAACCCTGAAATATGTGACTTGTTTTATATTTTGAGCAGTCCTGTAAATGATATTTTTTTTTTTTTTTTTCTGTCAAAAGGAAATAATTAACTTTTGTATAATGTCAAACAAGTCTATGGATTCTTTTATATCAAACGTGGTTGAAAAGCCCCAAGTGTTTTTCGGAGCAAATAAAAAAATTGTGGATAATGCCTTGGAAATGGCAAAATATTTCTATGACAACGGTAAACTTTGCCCCTTACTTGTAGAATGTACATTAAAACTGTTTATAGTTAAAAAAGTTGAGCAAGTGCAATTCTCCCCTTTCCCAGAATTATTAACGGAGGGATTTGACAACGATCAAATTTGGGAAGAGATTACTTTACAAAATGAACCCTTTATGGACTATGCTAAAGATACACTCAAATCATTCACAAAGCAAGAATCAGATCAATCAATGGAATCAGATCAATCAGTGGAATCAGATCAAGACGTTGAAATGGAAGAACCAGAGGAAAGCTCTCAAGAAGAGGGATTTACACAAAGTACTGATGAAGAACAAGAAATGTCAGAAACTGAAAATCAACAAGACGAATCTGAAAATGAGAAGGAAAAAGAAATGTAAATAAAATAAAAGCATTTATGGGTGCAGTCTTTATTGACATGTTTTCTTTTTTATAGACCAAGAAAAACATCAGAAGTAGACGATGATTTCTTTAATTTAGAAGAATTTAACAAGTGGACAGAACAGCAAGAAGAATTAGATATGATGTCAGATCGTGAAGATCAAGAAGATGATATTGATTATGATAGAGATTTAGAGGAAGAAGACGATTCAGAGGAAGAAAATGACATGAATGATGCTGCTGGTAAGTATACACGTCTTTCCGGTGTTTAAAGTAAATTTACTCATTTAAATGATAGATATGACATATGAAGACTTCTTTGGCAGTCGAGAAAAAGTGAAACAGAAAAAGCCTTACATTCCTAAAAAATCAGTGTCATTCAAAGAAGGCAAAGATAGTGAGGAGGAGGAAGATAGCGAGGAAGAAGAAGATAAAGCATCTGAAGGTTCTGTGAGAGATCTTTTTGCTGATGATGAAGATTTAAATGAAGAAGGAGAAGAAAAGTCAGCATTTGAAAAGCAACAAGAACGTATTCAGCAACAGATTGAAGAATTTGAAGAAGAAAACATCCAAGGCAGACACTGGACATTACAGGGTGAAGCTAATGCTAAGGCAAGACCTGTAAATAGTTTATTAGAAGAAGACCTTGAATTCGAACATGCTAATAAACCTGTTCCTGTGATTACTCAAGAAACCACCAATACATTAGAAGAAATGATCAAGAAACGTATTTTAGATAACATGTTTGACGATGTAGAACGCAAGGTGGACCCTACATTAAAGCCATTTGTACCTTCAAAACGAGTTGAAATAAGCGATGAAAAGTCGAAAAAGTCTTTGGCTGATTTATATGAAGATGACTTTGTGCGCCAAAAATCGGGTGATCAATATAAGGATGCTCGTGACGAAGCCTTAGAAAAAGAGCATGAAGAAATCAAAGATATGTTTAAAACTTTGTGTCATAAATTGGATGCACTTTCCAACTTCCATTACACACCCAAGGCAGTTAAGCCAGAAATGACCATTGTAAGTAATTCTGCTGCTATCACCATGGAAGAAGTGACACCTGTGAATGTGTCTGAAGCTACCTTGCTGGCACCTGAGGAAGTATATGACAAGAAACATGGTGATGTCAAGGCAACTAGTGAAATGGACCAAGCTGAACGTAAGAGATTAAGAGCCCAAAAGAAGAAGATGAAGAGAAAGGAACAAGAAATGAAGGAGAAACAGCTCAAGATCATGCAAAAATACAATCCGCAAGTGGGACAGAAACAGGCCAAGAAAAAGGCTGTCAAGGAATTATTGGGACAAAAGAATGTCACTCTTATTGGAAAAGATGGACAAAAGAAGTCTACCTCCAAAACTGTTACCTCTGCTTCTCTCTTTTAAAACCCTTTTTCTTGATAAAATATTTGCATTTTTTTTAAAAAAAATAGTATTATGTCTCATAGCATTTTAAGTTAATTTAAAAGTATATCTTTCACAAATGAGTAACTGCCAAGGTACACTACTCAGGCATTATAATATGAAGATAAATCCCGTTTTTATCATAACCAACAGGAGTCTGAGATTATTGCAAAAGAAAAAATATCCATAAGTAAGCTACTACTTTCTTCTTTCTAAATGTAGTAAGGAAGCATGTACCTTACGCTAGGTGACTAACAACGGTAACGAAAATAGTCTTGAGTAAATTTGAACTTATGATCTATATTATGAGTCTTAAAAAAAGCAATAATTAGGTATTTATTAGTAGATACTCGATTTCAATTACCATAATTCATTGCACTCAAAACTTCCTTATGTGTAGGCTTTGTTTTACTCTATGACTTAAATATGTAAATAGACGATAGAAGACTTCTAAGAGCAGTTGCTGTGGTATACATTATTGTATCTCCCTCGAAAACAAGGTAATACATTAAGTCGCTTTCATATCTCTTTTCCCATTGTCCAAATTATGTTTGACAGCCACTATTATGTACCTCAATTATATTCCTGCTACTGCAATAAGCGCGACGCAATTTTTTTTAGATAGAGCCAATTCCTTGGATAAGTCATTCTTCAGTAACGAGGCCATAGTCCAAAGGACTTAATACTTTATTCTTAGTACATACATACAATTTTACACCACAAAAAACAATTGAACGGGGGGCATATATAATGATAAAACTGTTATTACTACTACTAGGGATAAAATTCAAGCCGGAATACCTTTTACTTTCTATTCAATTTAAAACAATACCATGTTTTTGTTACCGCTAACCATACATTAATTGGAAACGGCTCTTTCGAATTGATGTGGTAGCATGCTGTGGATGTGTTACTGTTGGGACAGAGTAAGCGCTTGCTTTACGACCATGCTCCCAGAACTCTGAGTCCCAAATACTCATGCTACTATGAGTCGTTGGAGAAGAACAAAGATTTTTTGATTCTTCTGAACCCGTGTTACTACAATCTCTTCCTATTGCAGTAGTGCTTATTTTGATACCTGTTAACTCTGCAAACTGACTTACTGTTAAATCTTCAGTACGGATAACAGATTGTTCAAACTCATTCGTAATAGAAGCTATTGTAGTGGAGGAAGTAGAACGTTGACAAGTCATCTTGTGAGAGAGTTTACCAAATCCGGATTTCATAGAACTAGCATAAGACAGTAGATTCGTCATACCTTTATTGAGGAAACCAAGATAAAAAAAAAAAAAAAAGGTTATTTATATGGTCTTTCTTCTACTTGCATCTTTTAATTGAAAGCTTAGCATTTAAATCATCATGTATTATCTTATTTTAATAACTATGTTTTAATCAATTAATATAATACCTAATAGCAAGTGCTAGCATCTCTTAGTAAATCAACTATAATAGCTATTTATACGCGCTTTTTACTACAAAATATCTTCTAAATAAATAACTAACTTATTATAACAACAGCGCTATCAAGGATGACCATCCCACCTTATTTTAAAAGTGGAAGCTTGATGAAGGTTAACTGTTTTTGGAAAGCTTTTTTTTCCTTTTGCTCTCTTCAGCTTACATACTGCGTTGTTGTCAATCTCGTCATACGCTATGCTTTAATTACAAGCTGACTGCGCGATAAACTTACTTGACATAATGTAAACCAGGAAATATATTAATTTCATCTTTTTTGAGGGTATTTGCGTCATAGATTATTTGATTATTATTCTAGTATGATTATAATGGACAACTTGCATCACTCTTCTAAAAATGAGTAGCATAGATATGTTACGTTTACAAAATAGCAAGCAAGGCTTTTAAGTTAATAAGCGATTTTGTTATTTAATGCTAACAATAACAAACGATTCTATACAAAATATATTGAGAAAAGAGAATGCCTAGCCGTCTATAAATAATCAATAGCCATGATAAAAAAAGAAGACGAGGTAAGTATCGCTATGGCTATAGAAAGAGACGAACACGAGACGCTTGAAAAATACAAGGCCGACGGTAAAGCCGATTAAATTTAAAATGCATTGCACATACACCGAAAATGCCATCATCTAAAATTTTACTATTCATTTTATGAACGCTGCTAAAAGAATCCAATATGGTTTTTCTGGAATGAGAGAGGGAGACAGCTACTTGCCTTCTACCAAAAAAAACCATTTGCGTTGACATTGAACAAAGAAATGGGCCGCATTTTTCAGAGCATCAGTTTGACAAGTAGCCGACAGCTACTAGTTAGTAGAGTTCAGCGAATAAAAGAATACTTTTGTGCTTATTCAATCCCTTTACATATTAACGCCGCCAACAGGTAAACTACTTTATGTGTCAGTTTTTTAAGGACTAAAAGCGACATCAGATACGAGAAGCACAATTATGTTTAGGAATAACATATGGCATGGGGATACGATTATTACTGAGCCAGGTTAAGTAAAAAATGGAACCACGCTCTTGTTCTAATCAATATAGACGTAGAATACTTTGCTTTTCGGTACTACCAGAAAAATCTCACACTTCCATCGGAGAGTTATAAACTAGTGACCACAGGAAGGAGCCCATGTATATTGCATTGATTTATCTAGCCACAAAATTAGTTGCGGCTCGTCAATGAATAACCTTCAGGAGCTCTGTCAAAGAGAGAATCAGCAGAAAAATATCGTCGGAAAAGAATCATACATTGTACTGGCTTATTGGTGGAAGATCCAAACTATTAAAGAATCTCTTAGGCGACTGTTACCTGTGGATCTCTTCACTTGAAGAAACTTCGATGAACGATTATAATAGTAAGAGCAAGCAATTACACTGGATACTATTTGTATCAAGTTTCTGTACCGTATTGTTAGTAGAGGGAATACTTGAAGTAGCAGTGTTACGATGTAGTCGTTTGGAAGTAGTGCTTATTAGAGAAATGATACCAGAAAATAGACCAAAGATAAGAGAGGTAATTCCCAGTATTTGTAGTGAGTACCACGTTGTTAAAAGTTACAAACCTAAAGTAAAAATAAAATTTGAGAGTAAAAAAGTT